>JAUPMG010032591.1:0-14605 GCA_031762675.1 Pachysandra terminalis | reverse complement strand
AGGGTTAAGCCTATGTTGGGGTTCTCTAGAAGTCTTACAATCATCCTCTAGGTATATCTTGTGTGTGCAAATCAATGTGTTGATGCCCTTGATATCAGCTATGATCCAACCTATAGCTGATTTGTGGTCTCTCAAAACATTTAATAACATACCTTCCTATTCTTCATCCAGTGCATCAAAAATAACTACAGGAAAGGTCTCTTCTGGGCCTAGAAATGAATACTTAAAACCACTTGGCAGCGGTTTAAGTTCCAAGTGTGGTGTTTTGTCGCATGAAGGCATGATCTTATTCTCACTTTTTGGCAACTCCTCAAAGTGAGGTTTCCATCCTTCATTGGTTGCCATCACTTGTTCATCTCTCAACACCTGTGAAGAATCCAACAAAGAATATATTTCAGAATTATGTTCTAAATCATGTGAATCAATATTACTAGTAAGAAGAGTTTCTAAGGGATCAGAAAAAGAGTTTTTATCAAACTCTACTTGAACCACTGTCTCGATTAGGTTCACATATTCGCACTCCTCATCCTCCTATTGTTGCTTCATCACATTGAATATATTGAGCTCGACAGTCATGGAGCCAATTGTGATCTTCATCCTCCCGTTCCTGCAATTGATTAAAGCATTAGCTATAGCAAGGAAAGGTCTACAAAAAATAATAGGAATGTTAGCACCAGGATGTAAGACAGGCTCAATATCCAAAATAATGAAATAACCAGGATAATAATATTTTTCAATTTTTCCAGTACATCCTCAACTACTCACCTTGGTGTCTTTATTGATCAGTTAGCTAACTGTAAAGTCACTGACGTGGGTGTCAATTCACCAAGTTCCAATTGTTGATACACAGTAAAGGGTAGTAAGTTAAAACTAGCCCCAAGATCAAGCAATGCAAGCTCAATCGTGTAATCTCCAATAGTACAAGAGATCGTGGGACATTCCGGAACCTTGTACTTTTGAGGGACCTTATGTTGGATTATTGCACTTACCTGTTCCGCCAGGAATGCAGTCTTCTTTAAGTGATGCTTCCTCTTCACTGTACACAAGTCCTTGATTACCTTGGCATATGTAGGCATCTGCTTAATGATATACAATTAAGGAAAATTAATCCTAACCTGATGCAAGTGTTCTAAAATTTCTCTTGTGGCATCCAGATTCTTAGGTAACTTTAGGGCCTGTGGGAATGGTGTGGGGAAGGGGCACTTATCCTTCTCCTCAGCCTTAGATGACTTACCCTCATCTTTTTCTTTCTCTTTCTCAACTGAGATCTCCTTAGGTTTTTCAACTACTTTAGGAGTCCTTTTTTCAATTTCCTTACCACTCCTCAAAGTGGTAACGGCTTTAACTTCTTCATGCTTATCATTGGGACCCATTTTTAGATTTTGAATATTGGGATTGGGGTTGAGTTTGGGAAGGTAGTTTCCCTTTCTCAGGTCCACTCAAAGCATTAGTAAGCCTAGCTAAGTGGTTCTTGGTCTCTCTCACTTCCTCATCTATCCTAGTGAACTTAGACTCAAACTTTTGATTTTGCTAACTCTGTTTTTGCATGAAAGTGCCAAGAACATCCTCCAAGGAAGGTCTAGATGATGATGATGGGTAATTATTCCTTGGAGGAGGGGGATTCTGCACATTTTCACTCTTATAACTCAAATATGGGTGGTTCCTCATATTTGGGTTGTTAGTGTTCGAATATGCTGAATTATTTGGCCAGTATTGATTGAATGCCAATACTTGCTCCTCCAGCACATTTAAGAACTGTGAAAGTGATGTGAAATTATTCGTGGCATGGTCTATCTCATGGTAGATTTTACATGCGTCAATTGGTTCCTCTCTAAAAACAACACTAACACCTATGTTTCCCTTCATCTTGAGTGCCTTAATTTCCTTAGTCAAAAGACTAATTTTGGCACTTATGTTGTCCTCTTCCCTTAACTTAAAAACACTTCCACCAGAAGCGGTAATGTTGGTCCTGGTTCGGTCTGTAGAGTCCATAGGGCTACATCTAGTCCAAGAGTTGGAGTTTTCAGCAATTTCATCCAAATAATTTATGACATCTTCAGGTTCTTTCTCTAAGAACCCTCCTCCACATGAGAGTTGGACGAATTGTCTGTCCCTAGGTGTAAGGCCTTCATAGAAATAGCTGACCAACCTCCAATTTTCATATCCATGAGTTGGACAGAAATTGAGGAGGTCCTTATACCTATCCTAAGTTTGGAATAAGGTCTCAATTTTCTCGTTGGACAAAATTGGATATTCTTCTTTTCACTTGTTGGACCTTATAGGGAGAAAAATATTTCTTGTAAAATTCACGACCTATTTCAACCCAATTACCTATAGACCTAGGTTTCATGGTATACAACCATGCTTTAGCCCTGTCTTAAAGAGAAAATGGGAAAAATCTATACTTAGCGGTTTCTATTACATTTTGTGCATAGAAACTACTAATGGCCTCCTCAAAGGCTCTAACATGCACATAGGGGTTCTCATTGTCCAAACCTTAAAGCCCTTACTGTAGCTCTACATGAGGTGCATTGGGTGGAAACATGATGCAAGAAGGGATGGAACTCTGGGTAGGGTGTAACAAATCGTACATAGTTCTCCTGTTTTCATTAGGATTACTTAGTACTTTGTCATATATTATGGATGTGTGTGAATGCGCAGGTGTATCAAAAAGGTTACCACAATAAGTCTTAAATATCTCTAATTTGCCTTTTTCGTTTCTGATCCAAACGCTCATGCACTAACAATTGCAAATCAAATAAAAAAATAAAAACAGAATTAAAGGGAGAATGGAATGAAGTTACCACTAGAGTGAATTCCACCGGTTATGCTTGTTCCAAAACAAATTGGCTTTGAATATGCCGTAGCTTCCCGGCAATGATGCCAAAATTTGCTTGCTTACTCCCAAGTGCAGGAGTTCGAAGAAATATAATACTCGGTGAGTCCTTGAGTCTGAGGTCGAACACAGAGAGCACGGTTATTCAAGACAAAAGAGGGTTAATGAACAAATAATGGTAGAAACATTGCTAGTATAATTCTAAAAGAAATTTAAAAGATAAATAAAAGGGTTAAAATCAATAGTGAGAATGCTCAGGCATCGGGGCAGTTCCTTGAACCAGTATGAAATTCATTGTAACTCGGATAAAATATTATATTTGATTGCTATGAAAACTTTTGATTCGGTTGAACTAAAATAATTCAGGAACATCTCGTAACCTTGGTTAACAACATGGCTAGAATAACTTTTAGAAAAATCCATTCAATTTATCTCTGGATTCCTATTAGAAACCATGAGAAATTCCTCTTAATAATAAGAAAAACATGATTGAACTCATAAAAAGTATGGAAGAACTCATACATCACAAGGAATCATAATAAATGAACAATCAAACATAATTCTATTAAAATTCACGAAGAATTACAATAAATATTCGTACCAATTACAAGGGAACATGACCCCTAGCCTTTGCAAAGAATTAAGCTGCCATGGAAGAAGAAAAAAAATATAGAAACGTGTAGAAAATCAAGAGGAAGAAGAAGAGTGAATAGTCCTTGGAGAATTCGTCCTCTATTTATAACACTCCCGAACTCTTCCATGAAACTCACGATCTGCACCTTCCAATTCTTGCCAAAAACGCACGCCAAGCCTCAAACGCACGATCATCAACAATTTGCTAATTTGGGTCTTGGTTGCTTGTCAATTCCGATCTCTTTCCTCCATCTCCAATTCCGATCTGCCTTGCTTTCCAATTCAGTCTTCTTCTCCAGTCATTTCATGCCAAAATGCACCAGACCTTCCTGCTATTTGGATTGCTCCACTTGTCAATTCCAATCCTTCTTGCTAATTCGGTCTCCACCTTTCTCTTCCAACCAATTCAATTCTTCCCAATTCGGCTTCTCCTCCTGTTAATCTCGCTCCTTGCTTTTTTCCAACTTTGGTTTGGTTTTCTACTTCCAAAACCAAGAGCATGCCAAAGAACGCACGAACAACAATTGCTTTCCAATTTTTATTTTCTTACCAAGTAAATTAGATTTTTGGTCCTAACGAATTGGGTTGAACTTGATTGCTTGGCGGGTCAGGTCGGCTTGCCTTGGTTGGGTCTGGGTCGGCTTCATTCTTCTTTCTTTCTGATTTTATTTCTTTTGAGCTTGATCCGATTAGTCTAATCCGACCGATCTGGGCCTGAATTCTCTCGACCAGGATTTTGCTCCAAAAGTGTCTTGGCATCAATAAATTAGGTGTAAATGTGACAATTAAAATATAATGCCATGGTAAAAGAGAATTGAAAAATTCTAAGTATAATGAAGAATTTAATATATGAAAATGCCAGATTAGTCATGTAATTAAGGGTTTAATCTATAATAATTCATGACTTATCATACATCGTGGTTTTGTAGGATTTTCAACCTACCAGGCTCAATTCCTGTAGCTATTTCTCGATTGCTTCTTGGGGTTATCCCCAAAGAGTCCATATAGGAGCATCCTTCACAGTTTAGGGACTTATACCCAAGGAGTTCACATGGGGAATCGTTCTTTTTAGTAATAGAGATAATCATAATGATTTGGTTTCAGGGGCTCAATTTTCCAAACCAATTCATCTGAAATCATTCCCAAACCAATTCATTTAAAATCAACATAATGAAGAATCTCGATTCAAACCTTTATCCGTCGTTGCCCGGTTGACCAGATAAACTATTCAATACAAACCTTTATCCGTCGTTGCCCAGTTGACCGGACGAGCTAAGCAAAGCGTATCGGTAGGATTTTCAGTGATAACACCCTTCGGAAGCTATCTGTGCGCCCATACACACAAATAATCCACCGGATGCCATCACGGGTATCCTTTCAACATATCAGTAGGATCTCCAGTGATAACACCCTTCGGAAGCTATCCGTGCACCCATACACACGAATAATCCGTTAGATGCCATCACAGGTATCCTTTCAACATATCAGTATCGTACATAGTAGGTCACATGCTTATAAGACCAGTCAAACCAAGACAATATCAACAATCCATGATTCCAATCATCCAATTCTTGGAGTCACAATCACAAGTCATAGTTAAGTCAATGGGTTAGTTGATGAACATGGTGCACTGTGGAACGTAAAAGTTGATTCCCCGCAGATAGGCTAGAGCCTTCAGTTCAATCTTTGACTCCAAAATACCATATTCCAATCAAATGGCACAAACCCCAAACCATCCACTAAAATTCCAACATTTGTACCCCTGTAATAACCCTGTCGGCAGACCCACCGGTGTACTGGTGCCTGCTGATGGGGATATTACAGTGCAAATCAGATCCCTGTTGGCAGACCCACCGGTGTACCGATGCCTGCCGATGGGGTTATTACAGTGCAAATCAGGTTCCTTATGGCAGACCCATCAGTGTACCGATGCCTGCTGATGGCCTGTTCTCTGTGCTTTTTTTTGTACGCTATCGGCAGCACCACCGGTGTACCGGTGCTTGCCGACAGACTTCGAATTTGGGTGATTTCTGGGTTCCGAAACTCCACTATAGCATACCAAATCCATTTCAAATCATTTCTAATGATCAATAAGCATCATATCAATAGAGTTACACTAAGTAGATCATGCCAAACATAATTTAATCAAGTCGAGGGATAAAACCTACATCAAACATCACAAATATTTTTATCATCCAACTTCACACAAATCAATCCTCAACTCGTAAGAACAAGGATAAACACCATTAAATCGACAGTTGCATAAGACACAACTCGATACTTCATTAATCATCAAATTTAACAATAGAATCATGCTTTCAGAATCATTTACTCTAGTTATAAGTTTATGCAATCAAGAATGGGAAAACCATCATAATATTCCAAAAAGTATTGTACAGAAAATGAAACTGACCTTGGGTGCTGAGATGATGATCAAAAGCCCTTCTTTCTCCTTCCTCTTCTTCCTTTCTTCTTCTTCTTTTCCTCCTCTTCTTCTCCCTTGCAAATGGCGGCTAGGGTTTACTCTAACCCTTCCCTTCCTCTTATAATTTCTCAATCCCTCCAAAAATGGTTAAGTAAGGTGGACAAATGGGAATGGTAAGTTCCCTTCCATTCTCCACGATGCCAACCCACGCACAACCCTACGTCTCAATTCGTTTGAGATTTGAATTAGTTTCCTAATTACAGGCACTGATGTGCGGTTTCTCAAGTGCACGAAATCATAGCAAGTAACAAAGTGATGAAATAGAGTGTCGAACCCACAAGGAATATTTAGCTACTAAATACCGAAATTACTATCCTAAATTCTATTTGGACAATCAAATAATGAGATGGGTGTTTAACTAACAATTAAAATTAATAACTAAGAAAATAAAATAACAAGTTAACCAATTGATTAAAATACTACGGCATTTGATTTCATCATAGACAATCCGAATTAAACTCTAAATATTTATGCTATTGAAAATTACAATCCAATTTGAAAGCAAAAATCCCTAATCTATCCAAAGGTCTCTCTCGAGCACCAATGAACTTACCTCCATGCGATAACCCATGACATCTCTATGTGAATTTAAAAGCATGCAAGCACATTAAGTTCTATGGATTTTCATGCAAAGCTACATAAACCATGCAAATACCTCTATCAATATGTAGAATTTGGTATTTTATCATAAGAAGCTAACATTGTATATCTCCTCTCGGTCTCAATACAATTAACAAAAACAATTAAATGATGATCAAGCATTCAATTGGATTAAGCACAATGATATAATACTCAAATATGAATTATAAATTCAATTGCAATAGTAAAGGATTTAAAACTTCAAGGCTAGACTACATCAAAGTCTTAGCAAATAAAATTAGCTCATCATAGAGCTAAGAACAGCCATTGTCTTCTTCAAGAACATGAATCTAATGAAACTAAAAAAAATAGAAAACTAAGGAGAGAAAAGAAAAAGAATTGACTGAGATGAACTGGGATTCTTGAATTAGGCTCTCTGATTTTCGTCATTCCCTTCTATTTATAGAGTTCCATGGACCAAAACTCCTTCATGAGAACCGACGTTAATGGCAGCTTTCCAATTCTGGTCGTGATCTTCTTCCTTCTAATTTGGTTTTCAACTTTCCTTCTTGATTTGTTGCTGGTTTCTTGGCTTCCAAGCATGCCAAAAACGTTCGTTCTTTGTTGCTAATTCAGCCTTTGCTTCCTTCTAAATTTAGTTCTCTAACCAATTCGTGATTCTAATTTTGATTGCAACTAATTCTCTTCAAACCAATTCAATCAGTTCTCCTTGAATTCAAACTTTGTTCTTGATTTCTAATTTGGTTCTGGAAATTTAGTCCCTTCCTTCTTGATCACCAACTGTTTTTTCAAAAGTTGGTTTCCAAAAACGCACGAACAAAACAATTCATCCAAAAACGAGTTGACTCGCCTTTGGCGAGTTGGGATTAACCGACTCGGTTAGCGGGTCGGGTTTGCTGCCTTGGATGGGTCTTGGTCAGGTCGGGTTGGCTTTAGTGATCTGAGTTAGGTTGGATCAGCTTTAGTGACCTGAGTCGGTTGGATTCCATTTCTGGTTTTTGATCTGACCCGCCTGATATGTACTGATTTGGGTCTAATTTCCTTTAACCAGGATTGGTCTCTGAAACTGGCTCTGCATTATTAAATTAAGCATAATTAAGATAATTAAAATATAATGCAAAGATAAAATAGAATTGGTAAATTCTAGGTAAAATAGAGAATTAAATGTGAGAAAAATACCAGATAAGTCATGTAATTTAATTTGTGGCATTTCATGACTTGTCACACCCCCGACTTACCTTTTGCTAGTCCCTAGCAAAACTGAGATAACAAACAAAAATAAAAATTTCTAACTATACCACTTTTTATAGTATTCTCGATTGCATTTAGCGTATGCAACAAGCCTTTAAACCCCTAGGTGTCCCTGGTGGATGAGTTATAGTCTCGTGAGGGTTTATCAGGATGATACCCACAAACATTTACTTGGAATAATGGTTATTTAAAAAAAAATAAAGTATCACCAAAAACAATGGTTAACATTCAATGATAAGCTTAAAAAGATAAACCCCATGTTCACAATCGTAAGAAATCAAGAATGAGTCTAATCACTTAAAATCAGATAGTGAAACTTCACAAGTACTTTTGGTGTAAGGTGAACTACCACACAATTATATGGCTTCAAAATAATTTCATTATAATTGATTCAACACCCCTAAATTCAGTGAAATCCTTATTAGATGAAACAACCAAGGCATAACATTCATTGGAATTTTTATTTTATATATTTTTTTCAAAATATGTGAACTGTACAATGTCTAGCTCCTTTAAGCTTTCTAATTGACCCATGTATCGAGTGTTGGACCAATGACTCCTGAATCAGATGGCTCAAAGGGCATTAGGTTTAAAGAACACCCCTTCGGATTTACTTACTCGAGTCCAAAGGGCTACGAAGCTAAACTAGCCACAATATCAACCATTCAAGACTCCTTACCTTTTGATGCGAACACTCATTACTTATTGAGGCAAGAGGCCCAGTTACATAGTTAAAAGGAGCTCAAAATAATTAATAATTACACTCACTTTATTCTTTTTTTTTTTTTTTTGTATAATCAACATAAACCATAATCACTATGCCAGGGTTATTAATCCACAAGTCAATCAACATAACTTAAGTCATCAAAAGCATCCATGAATGGTTTTACAGTTCATACCTCACAAACTATGTATTAGTGTTGTTGTGCTAAGTTCAAAGTGAGAAAAGTGAATTCACACTATCTAAGAATAAGTAATAAAGGGTAATACTTAGATTTCTTAGTCAAATGATCATGTGTTTAAACTTATCGAAGAATATGAATCAAAGTTCAAAGTTCAACAAAATTTTCAAAAACAACACATCTAATGATTTAAATCCAAAACAGGTTTAAGAAATTCAAGATTTTTCACTTTTGGACCTGAATTAACAAAAGATCTAACATTATTTAGCATTTCTTCTTCAATTCCCAGAAATTTGGCTTGATTGCAAGTTTGGTGTGCTTTTCGGCTAGCCGAGAGGTCCACCGAAACTGTTCGGTAGATTTTTCAATCAGCCGAACAATCCACGAAAATCAGGATATCAATTTTCAACTCTGTAAAGTATACCGAATTTTTTTTCGGTATACTGAAAGGTGCACCGAATCTCAGAGTCAGAAATTTGGGTTACTGTAAAGTGCACCGAACCCTTTTCGGTATACCGAAAGGTCCATCGAATTCAGGTTCTTAATTTTTAGGTTATGGAAAGTGTACTGAATCCCAATTCGGTCAACCGAAGCTGTTTGGTATACTTCTCGGTTACCTGAGTGATGCACCGAAACCCTTAACCTTTTGTTTGGCTTTTAAAAAGACTACCAAGGCTTTTGGCACTACCTTTGGTCTGAAAACCTAATTTTCTGGGTTTCTTAGGTCACCAAAACTTGTGACTTAGTCACATCACCCCCAACTTGAATTTAACATTGTCCTCAATGTTGAAGATATGCATATGAGTGATAAAACATTTGAGGGATATGCCACTAAATTGAAATTCAAGAATTAAAACAAAGATAGGGAGACGAAATACTCATTGGGTTTGCAAAGGAGAGTCAACTCTAGGATGCACCTTTGACTAACTTGCACGACCTCCAACTTCCCAAACCTGAAAAATAAAAAAAAAATTATGAAATTATTTTGAATGAAACAAAATGGAAAAGACAACAAATTAAAAATAAAAATTAAAAACTAAAATTAAAAATACTTGGGCTGCCTCCCAAAATGCGCTTGGTCATAGTTATTAGCTTGACTTAGTGCAACCTTAGTCACATCACACCCCAACTTGAATTTAACATTGTCCTCAATGTTGAAGATATGCACATGAATGATAAAAAAATTTGAGGGATATGGCACTAAATTAAAATTCAAGAATTAAAAAATTTATGAAATTAGTTTGAATGAAACAAAATGGAAAAGACAACAAATTAAAAATCAAAAATTAAAAATTAAAATTAAAAACACTTGAGTTTCCTCCCAAAAAGCGCTTGGTTATAGTCATTAGCCTGACTTAGTGCAATCTTTCATGTTGGCTTAAGTTGAAATTTGGGAGGCTCATGAGTTGGTGGCTTTGGTTGGGAAGCTCTTTCGTCTAGCTCCTTAAATTTCGGCTTCTTCTTGTGAGTGCAAGGTGGTAAAACTTCTAAGTATGGTGCACACTCCCTAAGGTTTGTGTTCTTGATGTAAACTTCCAGTGTTTCCCTTGGATTGTTTTCTCCATTGAAAGTGTCGGATACCGACTTGCCAATGGTGTCTATCTGAAAGCATCAGTCAACTATAGAGGGATATTGCATTGCTTCATTCACATCGAAGACAACTTGATCCTCTTGCACTTTAAGGATGAGTTTTCCTTGCTGGACATCGATAAGAGCTCTTCCCGTGGCTAGGAATGGCCGGCCTAAAATGAGTGGAAGTTCCTGGTCTTCCTCCATATCTAACACAAAAAATTCTGCAGGGAAGATAAACTTATCAACTTTAACAAGAACATCCTCAACTATACCTCTCGAGTATTTAATTGACCTATCTGCCAATTGGAGGGATACAATTGTTGCCTTAGCTTCACCAATCCCTAATTTATGAAAAACAGAAAAGTCATTAAATTAACACTTGCACCTAAATCACATAAAGCTTTATCAAAATGAGAATTTCCAATTGTACAAGGAATAGTGAAACTCCCTGGATCTTTTAGCTTTTGTGAAAGCTTGTTTTGCAAAATTTCTGTACACTCCTCGGTCAGCATCACAGTTTCAGGCTCTTCCCATTTCCTTTTGTTGGATAACATCTCCTTCATGAACTTGGCGTAAGTAGGCATTTGTTCCAACGCATCTGTAAAAGGAATGTTAATATGCAGTTTCTTGAAAACATCGAGAAATTTAGAAACTGCTTATCCAACTTGTTTTTTCTTAATCTTTGAGGAAAAGGAATAAGAGAAATATAAGGAGGGGGAGATTTAGAAGTACGAGGCAAATCTGTTTTTCTGTTTTCGATGTGTTTCTCAACTTCCTCCTTGGTTACACCCTCTTGCTTAGCTTCTTGTTGAACTTCAAGCTCTTTTCCACTCCTTAGTGTTATGACATTAACTTGGATTTGTGATTGTGTCACTTGGGAGGGACCCTTGAGATCTCTCCGCCAATTGCTGAGAAAATTGCCCCATTTGGTGTTCAAGATTCCGAATGCTAGTATCTTGGTTCCAAAAAGTTTTCCTTGCCTCTTGCATGAACCTTGTAGTGTCTTGCATGAACTTAGTGAGTACTTCCTCCATGTTTGGCTTCTTTTCTTGAGGTTGGAAACCAGGAGGTTGATTATTTGTATTTTGAGGACCACTCCAATTGAAATTCGGGTGATTACGCCATCCTGGGTTGTATGTATTGGAATAGGGATTGTTCGGGCGTTGAAAGTTTGACACATAGTTGGCTTGCTCAGATGTACTCGTGGCAAAAGGATTTCCAACTTGGCAGTCAACATTTGAATGATTCCCTGCACATATTTCACGAACAAAATGAGTTAATTAGATGGCATTCACATTAAGTTTATCAAATTTCTTAGATAGTAAGGCAACTTGAGAAGCTAATGAATTAATAGCATCAACCCAAAAACGTTCCTTCTTTGTTTCTAATTCAGCCTTTGCTTCCTTCTAAATTCAATTCTCTAACTAATTCGATCCTTGCTTTGTTTCACAATTCTGGAACATGCCAAAACGTGATTCTAATTTTGATTCCAACCAATTCTCTTCAAACCAAATCAGTTCTCCTTGAATTCAAACTTTGTTCTTGATTTCTAATTTGGTTCTGGAAATTCAGTCCCTTCCTTCTTGATCACCAACCATTTTTTCAAACGTTGGTTTCCAAAAACGCACGAACAAAACAATTCATCCAAAAATGAATTGACTCGCCTTTGGCGAGTTGGGCTGAACCGACTCGGTTAGCGAGTTGGGTTTGCTACCTTCGATGGGTCTTGGTTGGGTCGGGTCAACTTTAGTGATTTGAGTCGGGTTGGATCAGCTTTAGTGACCTGAGTTAGTCGGATTCCATTTCCGGTTTTTGATCTGACCAGCCTGATCTGTACTGATTTGGGTCTGATTTCCTTTGACCAGGATTGGGCTCCGAAACTGGCTCTGCATTATTAAATTAAGCATAATTAAGATAATTAAAATATAATCCAAAAATAAAATAGAATTGGTAAGTTCTAGGTAAAATAGAGAATTAAATGTGAGAAAAATACAAGATAAGCCATGTAATCAAGGGTTTAATATGTGGCATTTCATGACTTATCAGGCACTCCCACCAGTCTTCATACTTATTACACCTCCACTCCAATACAATATATTTACTTAATAATTAACCCTGTGGTCTTATTGGCTTATGAATCAATTCCAATAGCTACAGGAAAAATTACGAGTTTAACCTTGGTTTACACCTGAGCCCTCTCAGCCACATGTAACTCTTAGAACATTTATTATCACTGTTAGGTCTTTTATTAACTGTGTAATAAAACCAATTCGTGTTTGGATTTCTTTCAATTTTTATGTAATCCACTTAATTATTCTATAATTAATTATTATTATTTATTCCCAGTTTTAGGGTCACTACAGGTCTAGCGCTAGAGAAGTAGACTTTCCCACAGGAAGCGTCATTCATTAGGACCCGCTACTGGACCATCGCGGCAAGACGAACGCTAACGTTCTGCTGCAAGCCCTCATTGTGGACGAGCCTACCAAGTCTTCTAAGGAAAGGTGCTTAGCGGGACCCTTGCAGAGTACATTCAGGTTCCAGAGCTTCCACAACGACATAGGTTTCTCTCCTACAACCCGAAGAAGGATAGCCTTATGGGGCCGATCCTTAAGCCATCTTGTGTGATTAGTTTGAATGCACCATCCATGAAGGATAAGGCTACATGCAATATTGTTGCGTCAACCATGAGCTCCATAATAGGCAATGGGAAGTCATCCTCTTCTTCACAAGCGGTGGTGGCATAAACCATTGTAACTTCTTGATTAATAGAAACTTCAACAGGAATTGCTCCTACTGGGAGAAGCGCAGTTGATTCAATTGCCTTTGATGAGGCTGCCCCCAGTTTAGGGGTTGAAAATTTTGGTGGTTGCAACATTGGTACAGCTCGGATAGGCAGAGTGTCATCCATGTTTGAATTTGGGACTGGTATAGAAGCAACAGATTCAAAGGTGATCATCATAACGTTTGTGGCAGCCACATCTTCACCAGTATCTAACTCGATCCTTCCTTCTTTCACCAAACGAAGAATTGCTTCTTTCAGGATGAAGCATTTCTTAGTTGGGTGGCTGATGATCCTGTGATATCGACAGTAACTCGGGTCATCTACCCTTCCTGCTTCTTTCAGCCGTTTTGAAGTTAGGAGTTTGATCAACTTGAGCTTAAGGAGTTTGTTCAGTATGTCTGGAACATCACAGTCAGGAAACGGGTATAGCTTTGCCGCAAGCTCCTTCAATGTCGGTCTCATTCTTTCTTGGGATTGAACTCGACCAAATTTTGCTTTATTACCTGAGATCTTTGTTGGAGCAGTTCTTGATGTCGAAATAGTAGTCGCCTTAATCTCTTCTCCTTTAGAATGCTTCCAATCCTTCTTTGAGTCTTTCTTTTCACGTGGATCGCTTGGTATATGGCTCTCATGTCTTGCAATTTGGATCTCCAAGTCATGGGCTCTTGTTGCAAGTTCTTCGAAAGTATGAGGCATATTACCTTGAAGGCTGTACAAGAATCCCCAGTGCATCCTTTGGACACACATGTCTATAGAGGATGCTACACTGATAGTCTCCTAGCAGTTGAGGAAAAGATTTCTCCATTGATCGATGAAGTCAATGATGGGCTCGTCCCTTCTTTGCTTCATATTGGTGATTCTAGAAGACTCACAGTGCGATGAATATTGTAGAATCGAGTGAGAAACTCTCGTTCAAGATGGTCCCAACTGTCAATAGAACCGGCTTTGAGATTAGTATACCAGCCGAATGCAGAAATTTTAATAGAGCGAACGAACTGCTTCACCATCAAGTCATCATATGTACTAGCATTGTTGCAAGTTTTGATGAAGTGAGCAACATGTTGCTTAGGGTTTCCCTTTCCATCAAACTGTTGGAATTTTGGGGGTTGATAATCCATCGGCGTGCGCATTTATTCAATGCGTTGAGTATATGGTTTGGCATATACCAAAGAGGATTGAGGCAATCCACCATACTGGGCTCGTATCGTATCTGCGATCATGTGTTGTAGTTGTTGAACAAAAGGAGAAGCGATCGATTTTGGCATCGTGTCATATATCACATTTTGTGTGACCACTTGCTCGGCATGCTTTTGTTTCTGTTGTTGCTCCATATGATCAGGGGTCGCTTGTGGAGTGAACCCTGGAGAGTTTATCGGACCATGATTGGACTCGGCTGGTTGGTTCTGAAACTCTAGTCTGCTCATAAGGGATTCAATTTGAATGTCTGATAAGTATCTAATACTTATATTTTTAGACCTATTACTTGTTCTTATTAGCCTTAGAGATTCCTTAATGTGAATGAATTAATGCACTTATTGTGT
>JAUPMG010032580.1:0-14606 GCA_031762675.1 Pachysandra terminalis | reverse complement strand
AGTTGGTGATAACCGGATCTGAGATCTATCTTCGAGAAGTAGGAAGCTCCTTGCAACTGATCAAACAAGTCATCGATACGAGGTAGTGGGTATTTTTTCTTGACCGTCAGTTGATTCAGCTTCCTGTAATCGATGCACAATCTAAGAGTTCCATCCGTATTCTTCACAAAGAGTACCGGCTCCCCCCACGGAGAAGTACTTGGATGTAGAAATTCTAAAGCTAGTAGTTTATCCAACTGCTTCCTCAGCTCCGTCAATTCTGTCGGTGCCAGTCTGTAAGTCGGCAGTGCAATGGGTTGGGCTCCTGCCACTAGCTCAATGCAGAGCTCTACTTCACGTTTGGGTGGTAAACCTGGAATATCTTGGAAAACCACACCATACTGACACACTGTAGGAATCTCATTCCATTCTCCCTTCTTCCCAAAACATTCATGGTCCACGCAAGCAGATAAATATGGTATCTCGGATTCTGAACCCCCAACCTCTATCAGGTCACGTTCCGGGGTCAGAAAAGATACAATTCGGTTGTCACACTCTATCCGCACGTGATGTGCAGATAGTCAGTCCATTCCCAGAATAATATCAAAATCATACATGTCAAGTACAATCAAATCAATAGGTAATGTAAATTCTTCTATTTCTATATAACAACCCTCACACACTCTATCTAAGTGGGCAGATACTCCTATAGGATTAGATACCACTAAACTTCTCTCCAAATTTTTCCTTTTTAGACCCAAGCGATGCACAAGTGTTAATGCAACAAAATAGTGAGATGCTCCAGTATCAAATAATTCTTGCAGAGATTTGTGAGAGTCGTATGGTACCTTCTAGGGCTTCATTCTATTGTGGTTCGATGGTGAAGACCATAGCCGTCTGAGGTGGTGGTGGTAGACGAGGTTGAGGTGGAGTTTTTCTTGGTCCTTTGGACGGCAGCACTTGTTGGATAGGAACTGGGTTCTGTACGTAGTGAGGACGAGGCACCATCTGCTATTGCTGTTGCGGTTGGCTATGGAAGAGGTTCGGATTCCGAGGTGCTCGACATTCTTTATAACTGTGTGCCCTCTTCCCACAATTGTGGCACCGCATGGCACATTCCCAAAGTTTTGAGGAACAGGTGGCCCTTGAATCCTCTGCCTCTTTTTTGCTTCAGAGCTGCTACCCCTGAAAGAGTTTGGCTTTGGGGTGCTTTTGGCGTCTCTTATATCCCAGGCTTTCCTAAATTCCATCATGTCCTTCTCTACCTTCCTAGCACAGTCCACCACTTAGTGGTATTCGGTGAACTCCCTCACGACTAGCCTACTTCTGATATTTGGCCTCAATCCACTTTCAAAGCTGAAGGCCTTCTTCTTCTCATCATCCACCGCATACTTGGCAAACTGTGAGAGCTCGATAAATTTTGTGGCATATTCCATCGCCGTCATGCTGCCCTGCTAGAGTTTCATAAACTCCAAGTCCTTCTCTCTCCTTATGATTTTTGGAAAGTATTCCAAATAGAAAACCTCCTTGAATTTCTCCCAAGTAGTCACAGCAGTGATTTTCGATGCAGACTTCCACCACCTTCGGCTTTCCCCCTCTAACATGAATGCAGAAAATCTGATCTTGCCTAAATCCTCCACCTTCATTACCTAAAATATATGCTCCATAGAATCAATCTAGTTCTGAGCCTCTAGTCAATCTATCGTTCCCTTGAAACAAGATGGTCCTAGCTTCTAAAAGCTTTCTAGACTAGAGATATTCCTTTGAGAGACCGTTTGGAGTTGAACCTGTTGTCCTTGCATCATGTTGGCCATATCTCCCAAGGCCGGATACACCCTCGATAACTGGGGATCAGCTCTGTGATCTCCTACTAATGGTGGCTCATCGGTACGCCTACCTCTCCTTCTCCCATATTCATCCTCTGTATTAGGCTCATTGGCATGTCTACCTCCTCTCCCTGCCATTTGATCCTCTTATCTCTGTCGATAAAATTTACACATATGAACTCCTTGTAAGTAGTCTCAGATGTCTAGGATAGATCTATCCTCAAAAAAAACTTATAAAACATTAACACTTTAAAACTTTCAAATATCAAGGGAAATTTCTTAAAACTTATGGAATCTGATTTAAAACGAAGAACTACAGCTCCGAAACCAACTTTGTCACAACCCAAACTCGTGAGACCGCTTCGGGTTTAGAGGGTTTGAGTCATGACCTTCACTTCCTTGAAAGGAGAGTTACTGTTGAACCGCAGTCATAGTACTATCAAATTTTAAACCGACATCCCAAAAATTTCTAAAACAATGTGTAATTCATAATAACAGATATGCAGCAGAATTTAAAGTCTGTTCCAGGTTCTAAATCACATTTACAGTGGATACCCACATTGGTCTCCACTAAAAGAATCAAAATATAAGGTTCAGAGTTAAACTTTACACTCGTACGCATATAACTCGTCCTCCTCTTCAAACTCTTCTCCCTCCTTCACTTGGTCCTCCACGAATGTGTCCTCTACTAAGGCTCCTGAAAAGTGTGATGCTAAACACATTAGCTATAAGCTTGTAAGTTTTATGATTTCAGGAAAATAATCGTTTATCCCGTGGTTCTTTACCCTTAAAGATCTTGCAATTCCAACACATAAAGGAAGCAAACAAACAAATGCATGAGGTAATTTCATCTTGATTATTATGCATGAAATGCATCCTAAGTTACAACCTCACCAAGGTGAGCAAGCATACAATTCTACATGTTGTGGAAATGCAACTCTGTTAGAGAGTCAATCTATTATGTTTCCTCCTGATCTAACCTCTATCTCGGGATGTCCCAGCAACCTGAATTCATCCCCCCATGAAACAGTCGACAAAGATAAGGTTATCCTACAGATATCTCGTAGTTCTAAGGGCTTTCAACCTAGGAGGCACAATCCCCCCACGTATTTTCGATCAGTGGCCCTCAGGCCGACACTTGCAGTCACATGTGGTATCCCTCAGGAAATTAGAACTAGTTGACCTAACTACAGAGGTCCTTTCTTATATTTTCCCATCTTTGGCTAGATCCCTCGGGCTGAGCATAAGTCTATTGTTCCGTCTCAAGACCCTACCCTGAGGTCTTGGAATACTGGTTTGATTTCTTAGACCTACTTGGGTCTAGAGTCCATGCTGTGTAGTGATGTTGTGAAGTGGATCTGTGAACACTAACTGTTCATACATTTCGTGTATAGGGTGTATTACAAGGTAACTAACACATACACTTAAACATGTCACCCTCACCATCAACCTACAGGCAATTTATCCAACTTAAGATAGAAGCATACTAGCATCCTACGATGTGCAACTAGGTCACTATGCATTATGCATGCCTTGGTGTTAAAAGTGCACTAAATGTGGCATTTGAATACATTATACAAACTATTGTACGAGAGATAAACACCACCACAATTCATCACATCAATCATACACACCCATCCCCATATCGCATTCAATACAACAAAGGAACACAGAACATAGAACAAGGATGAGATGTGTTTATTATTCCACACTACTTAACATTTCATAATCACTATCATCCTCCTAAACTGTTCTACGGTTTCTGGGAAGCCTTCGGTGGAGACTTCGGTGCACCGAGACCTTCATCAGTGACCTACTCGGCAAACTCACCTAAGATTCGGCGACGAACCCAGAATACACTTTCTCGGCGACCGCTTTGGCGTCCCCTTCAGATTCCCGAAGCATGTCTCGGTGATCCCTTCGGCGAACATCCCTGTGATTCAGCGACTATTCCATTGCTCTCATCTTTCGGCGACCTCTTCGGCGCCCTATTCGGCGCATCGAAGTTGCTTTCGGTGCCCTGAAGTCTTCGGGGGTCATTTCGGTGGACATTCAACCTCGACGGAGTTTCGGCGCAACGAAGTGTCCGCCTGTGGCCCAGAAATTCAACTTCGGCGAACGTTCGGCGCACCGAGATGGTAGCCGAACATCACGTACAGGGAAAAATAAAGGGGTTTTTACAACCTAAATGATTTCCACTTGGTCTCATACACACCAGACATCATAGGAGTAGTTTTAAAGATTTCTTAAGTGAAATAAACATCAAAAGATTCACATTATAATATCAAAATCGAAAATGGAGTAAAAATGAAGAAACAAGATTCAACTTATTATGTTCATGAAATCACAACTTACAACTTTTCCTTCTAGCTCAAATCTTCTTTTTTCCTCTTGAATCCTCCTTTCTTCTTGCTTTGTCCTCCAACTCTTCCTCTCTCTCCCTCTCCTTTTTTCCTTTCCTCTCTCCTTCTATTCTCCCAATGCCACATGGCACCATCTCATCACTCCATCCCAACCACTTTAATCCTAACCCTTTCTTTTTTCCTACTTAATCTAAACCCTCTATTCCTAACCACCTCATCCCAACCATACAATTCACCCCTGTCACTAACATTAAATTAACTAAACACTTTTTATGTACATAAGGGTTCACTATAATACTCAAGCATGATATATATACATTATTAGTCCACATCATAGTAATCACATGGTAGATTTAACTCTGATTAAAAATCAAATGGGTAGGAAATCTTATACTGATATTTTAAATATAATTAAATACTTCTTAGTTGGTTTGGGCCATTACAATAAGTGCGTGCGGGAGCTTCCTATCCCAATCCATCCTTATGTCTAACAGAGTGTGTAGCATAACCTGAAAAACATATTCCCCGAAAGGGTGAGCTAGAAAGCTCGCGAGTAAATCCACAATACTTGGGCATCTACCCAGAAACACAATCCAGTATATATATATGCAGCGGACGTGTTAGAGGAATAAGATATGAAGAGAGAAGAGTTAATACTTACCTGTGTTGAACAATCTGGAAATAATTACCAATGCTTTACTAGTATACTGAGGAATGAACTAAATTTAACAACACGTAACTATCTACAATTCACCCAGCAGTACGTCACAACAGTCAACCACAATTATCACTATATGTAGTCCTTTCATCCAATCCTCACATGTCCAAGTGTCCTATCTACCAGTCCTCTCAGGCCTACGTAGCTACACAATGCAAGATGCTCCATGAAGATACATAGGGATATCTAGTTCCCTATCCACAATCATAATCATTCACAAACATGATGATATGCATGTTAATGTTCCTATCATGAACTCTGGAGATGCACGTGCGATCGGGACTATAACATCATGTAACTCTCTAGTGGAGTCATGGCCCCTTTCAGGCTAAGGATACCTCGCCGATTCTGTGTGTACAGCATAGTTTTAAGGGACTTTCGATCCTCGGGAATTCTTACCTGGCTTTTATTTTTATCCGGGACATACCATCTAAACAGGAATGTACAAGGGCATCATCTTCGTGAACCTCCCTCTGTAACACTCATCCCAGTTCATGACACCAAACATTCCAAAACAAAGGCGATCTCACGTCTGGGCCTATTGGACTACTCTGTTCCTTGCCCCGGTCATGCCCATCTGGCATACCCATCCACATAATCAATTCACATTACTCACTTTCGAGTAATACCCCAATAGTCAGTCCGGTCGTGGGTCCAATGTCCAAGGTCTCTATATTATAGTTAATCTAAATTAGATAATGCAAGAAGAAGAAAACAAACCATTTCAAAACATCAGCAAACAATCATCTCATCACATCAATGGATTTGCACATCCATACCAACCAGTCACGAGAGCTAATCATGTACTCCTTGACGGTAACACATTCTATTACATTCATCACATTCATTAATATAAGTATGCATTCATAAGTTCATATGCCATAAGTAAACAAGTTCAACAATTCAATAGAATAGTCCCAACATTACAATGTAACACTTAGTATTCATAATCACTAGGTTCTTCTCTTTAAAACATGATTGATGTGTGAATTATAACCACTCGTAATAGGACGAATCCAAGTAAGATAGGGCTATTTTGAGGGTGTCGAACCTCAGGGACTATTGGGATTTAGACAGTTAAATTACCAGATTAATTCTAAATAAATTAATTAGACAAATCAAAGGAATCTTGTGATTTAATTCTAAAGACTAATTTAAACAAAATTTAAGGGGTTTAAATCAATAAGAAAAAGAGTAGAGTATTGATAATCCCTCTAACCCTTGAATATGGCTAATATCATGAAATCTAGGAATTTAATCAATGTCTGAAATGAACTTGTGTTGCTACAAGCACACAACAATGTCCCAAAAAGGTATCATGCTAAGAATAAGCATAGTCTATCTTCGATTTCTCTAAGCATAAACTATCAAATTCATTAGTATGAATTACATTATCATAAGGGATAAGTATAACCCATCTTCGATTGGCATGGACTATCTACCTACACTAACTAATCTAATTTGCAGTACAACCCGTCTTCCTTAGGCATGGCCTATCAAATCCGTCTTAATCATCATGCCAATGAGCACAATTGCATAATCAGTATTCTTATAATCACAAAAAATAAGAATACTTTTGGTTTAATCCTAACAAAACTATGGCCAAATCGTTCTATTAGGCTTGATTAGAAACATTAAATTCGATTTCAGTAATCCTCTTAACTATGCAATTATGAAACAAGTAAATTAAAAACCTAAAAGTCATGAGATTAATACCATAAACAAAGAGTTTGAGATTACATCAACACTCCACAAGGAGTTTAGCTACTCATGGATGGGCTGGTCTTCAACAAAGTTGTGTAGAAGTCCATCTCCATGATCAGTATACACTCCAGCAAGAACAACAAGAACACGAAGAACAGCAAGAACAGATCTCAATATCAGGGAATGCTCTCATGAATTTTAATCCAATTCAAACTCTAATTAATTCCTTAATATCTCTAGCCTATCAAGAGTCTTCTAATACAAGTTTTTCAGTTTATAAGTTATCCAAAAGAACAAGGAAACTAATCTTGTACAGATCCAAACATTAGACAAACACGGAAGTCTGCTAAACTCCCGCAGGCGCTCGATCGTAGTGCGGTACGATCGATCGCACGGTGTAATTTTGGGCTTTTCTGGGCAGATCTTTGAGTTGGTCTCTGGGCTTCCACTTGGGCTTTCTCCATGGACTTTCTCCTTGGGCTTCAAGGTATAATTGGCTTTGGAATTGGGCTTTATTCTTCTGCTCTTTAGGACTTTGAAGCTTGATCCAATTACGACTTTAGTTGGCTTGAATTAGGCCCATATTCTCCTCTTCATCACCAACCCTGCAAAACAATATAAATGCATTAATTCATTCACATAAATACAGCTCTAAGACTAACAAACATGAGTAATAAGTCCAAAAGTGCAAGTGTTACACAATTATCACACCCCCAAACCTACACTTTGCTAGTCCTTAAGCAAAGTAAGAATTAAACTAATGCTCTTCAAAAATTCATCCATCCATATTATTGCCATAGATAAAACATTCAAAATTAGTTCATCATATCAGAAATTAGGGAATCAGATATTAACTCCAACGAATTGAATCCAAATCACTAAGAATTAATTCTTTGGCTCCACAATATATCCAAAGTTAAATCTTAATCCTATCCTATTTAAATAACCATACTCAAGCAATTTAATACATACAAGTGAAAGAAAATCATAAATCATGAAATAAATGCTAAATAGTCATGTCTAACCAAATTTACAAAGATTAAATAAGTTCTCAAAACAAACTAGTCATGCTCTTATTACCTTTATTTACTCATCTATTTTTTTATGCAATACACATGACATGTGCAATGTTTATCTCTCATTCAGCTGCCTAAGAAACCCTTTTAGCAAGCTTTCAATCAATGATCCCGTCCCAGTTGGTTCAGGTCAATAGGTGAAAAGCACCCAAAAGGATCTAATAACTCAAGTTAAATAGGCTACCAAGCTAAACTAGTCACTGCATGCTTAAAAAAATATTTCTTTTTCTTTTATCTCTTTTTGTTTTAATATCAACCACATAAATCTTCCACCTCTTTACGCCAACATTCACTGCTTTATGAGGCAAGGAAGCCCGGTTACTTAGTGACAAATATCATGGCTGAAAATTCCTTATCTTTTTCTTTTTTACAAGTAAGAGACATAGATATCATAAGACCAAGAGTAATCTATTAATTGAACTTACAAAATCAAAGCACATAAAGTTATCTATAATTACATTCGCATGTATCCATAATCCATGTTTCTAGTGCAAGTGTGATCATGTAAGCAAGAGGAAGATATTATCATAGGATAAAACTAATTTCAACTCTAAATACCTATGTGTCTTAGAATCTTTCCCTAGTGAAGTTAGACACAGTCATTTAATCAAAAAGTGATTTCTAAAGTGATAATTTGAACAAAATTTCAAATTTTCAGATTTTCAAAATATGGCAAAGTATGTATAAATACAACTTTCTTTCTTTCACACACACCCCCAAACCAAAACCATACATTGTCCCCAATGTAGAAAATAAAATCAATGGAATGTGAAAAAAAAGAACAGTACAACCTGATGGACGCAGCAAGGTCAGAATGGGAGGAAGCATGAAGTCCAAGAAAGCCAATCCTGGTGATGTCCTCTTCTTCTTTTTATTCCTGTACTAACTCAACAAACTATTAAAGCAACTAATAAAGCAAGTAAAAATAAAACTAGCTATATCCTCGTTTAATTGGGATCTACGATTGCATTTAGCATATGCAGCAAGCCTTTTAAACCCCTAGGCTGCCCTAGTGGATGAGTGAAGTCTCGTGAGGGTTTAACAGAATGTTACCCACAAACATTATAGAAAATATGCTATTCCTAAGAGTGCAAAGTCGTGTAAACCAAATAAAAAACTCATTGCACCTAAAGGAATATCATATATAAGCATGTAGCACAAAACAATAACTGTGGATAGTGTTTACAAGTCAAACCTGCAGAACTGAGAAATTGCGCTCGATCGCACCTAAGTGCACTCGATCATAATTTGCGAATTTGTCTGCAAACAGCATATAACAGTAGTAAACTGAAAATAAAATGGACTAAACAAAATAAAAGAAAAAGAAATCCTATATAAAGATAACAAAAATAAATCCTATAAAAAAGATAAACTAAACAAAATAAAAAAAAATCCTAGGTACAGCACACACAATCATAACTTCTAAAGTTATGACATGTGGTTGGGATCCATAGGAGGTTAACTCTTTGCTGGAAAAGGAAGAAGAAGAAGAAGAAGAAGAAGAAGAAGAAGAAGAAGTGGAAGAAGAGGTGTAATTCTCTAAACCAAACGTTAGAAGAAGGTAAGTATTGAAGTATAGCATTATTTATGATTTTATTAGGAGCATATGTTGTTTTTCATTGTGTATGAAGTTTTTTAATGGCTTTACTTGTTTTCCAAATTTTAATGGTAGGGGATGGTAAGTTGATTTTAAAGTATTGTTTTATATGATCGAATTATTGGGTTTCGTTCGGATTTCAATGCTAACCAAGTTTACTTAAGAGAGTCTTGTGATTAGAGTTGAAGGAGAGTGAGAATATATCAATTTTGTGAAACTCGCGAAGTTCGGCAGCCTCCTCGGCATGCCAAACTGACCACCGAACCAACTCAGAAAGCTTCAGCAGCCTCCTCGGTATACCGAATGGCTATCGAGCGTAACAGAGATAAAATTTGAATTCTGTAAAAGCAAATGAGACTCTACCGAAACCATACTGAGCACTACAGACCAATTTTCAGTCTTCTGGAAAAGCTACCAAGCCTGACACCTCGGCATATCGAGACCCTACCGAATCTGACAAGTTGACTAACTCGAAAACCCAAGGTGTATTTCGGCAGACCCTTCGGCATACGGAACACCTACCGAACAAACTCGGCAGACCCTCGATCTACCGAACCAACTTGGAAGACCTTCGGTCTACCGAGCTTTCCCATGTTGGTCCGTTTGACCTGAGATTTCGGATACCTGATTGTTTGGACCTAATTAGATTAATTATAATATTGCTTTTGCTTAATTATGTTTAATTTATATACTTATCTCATTATAAAGCTAATTACTTTGTTTGCTAAATTGTTGATGTTTGCCTTGAACTCATATTGCATATACCGACATCTCTGTGGTCCTAATTGCTATATTTGATGAACATGGGATATTTGATGTACCCATATAATCATTGCTTTCATGTTAATTAAACCATATTATACATTATATTCATGTGTTGGTAAACTAATAATACCTTGATATGATTCCTTATTATTTACATATTCAGTACTACCATGCTAATTAGTTCACATCACCTATATTCTCTGCTATCATGTTAGTTTGATCTTATTACACATTGTACACATACATGCTTGCTTAGTTAATGTGCACATTCTCACTTGCACATCATATGCTTATATGATTGCTGAATTACCTTGTATTGGACTAATGCATTGACTAGACCTTCATGACTTCATATTGCTGGCGTTTATGATTTAAACGAGAGTATTATGATCTAGAAATCATATTAGGTGAGGAGACTTGTATTTGCATGTGCTAAGAGACTGATCATCCCAATAGATCAATTAATTTGTTTATTCCCAAGAGATTTGTAGGTGAGGGACCCTTCACATTGGTGATGCCCAACATCCGAATTATGAGAGTGAAATTTTGTTAGTAGAACGGCTTATGTATGAATCACAAGGAACCTTTCACATTGGTGAAGTCCTAGGATTTATTCCCCATGATCGGAAATAAGTGAGGAAATTGGGACCTATAGGTCAAACCCCCTAAAAACTATGATGCGCACATTGAATAACCCCCTATTATGGCCGTGTATTCGGGGGATGATTTTCATCTTGTTTAGCCAGGGGTTTGATTGTGTGTGAACATTTATATTAGACGAATACTATACAACTGCATTGCATATTAAAATTGTTTGTCTTAAAATCGCATTTGGCGATTATACTTAGGTGCATAGCATGCATTAATAATTGAACTAGCATATTGTATTGCATATTTCATCACCTTACATCTTTATTCATACCACATGATTATTAGCTTACTCATCACATATTCGGTTGCGAACCAAACCTAGAGATCTCATTGGACTCCCTAAATTTAGTTCGTAACTCTCACCCCATATCTAGATGGGAGTGGATAAACAATTCATAGCCAAACTATAAAGTAAAATTTGAGAACTTATGTAATATTGAAAATATAATCAAAGTATGGAAATTCCAACCAAAACAATCATTACATAGCAGCAAAAAATGAAATAAAATCCTTAATTTCGTGCTTCGAATCAATCCCTATTAACTATCAAAATAAGTACTAAAATACATCAGATAATCACTAATACAAGTTCTACTAAAATCATCAATAAAACCCTAGTAATAAATATCATCTTCAAAACATCCTTGTCCTCCATCTTGGTCCTCAAGTCCGTCATCTATAGGTCCTGAAAATGTTATGCTCGAAAGCATAAGCTACATTAGCTTAGTAAATAAAAAAGTCTAAAAGTGTTTATAATTGAAGTAGGGACAATGCCACTCTTCAAAGGTAATCCATATGAACAATAAATAAGTGAGTAAAATATATGATATATATTCAATATCATATGGGAGCAATTGTTTGTTGTGTGCATAACATGATTTGTATGATTACTTGTTATGATTGATCTACGTTAGGGATCTAGAGACTCTTAAGTTTGGTGAGACTTCTAGAAAGAACATAGAGACATTTAAACCTAGGAATTACATGAAATTTTCGGGTGTGTATAGCATGACTTGATTGTAGGATTTTAAGAATGACGTGATTGTTTCTATGGTTTATGCTTAAATTTATATGAAGTTAAAAATATCATAATCAAGTATAATTGACTGTAGGATTGGGTATTCTAGCAACCTATCATGATGAATTTTGAGGATGAAATTTCCTAAAGGGGGGACGACTGTAGTGACCCGGATCTGGAAAATTGATAATAATATTCAATGTGTGATTATTTAATTGAATTAAATAAATATAAATGAATTTGAATTCCAAATTTAAGATGACAATATGTTATAGTAGTGCAGGATCGGATTATGCCGTAATTAAGTGGAAGTGTCGGGGTCAAATCATAATTATGTGGAAGTGTGAGGGATGTAATGTAATTATGTATGTTTAATTTTTTTTTCTAGAAAGGGTAAATTCCAAAATTTATTGAAAAAGATGGAAATAAGAACAATACATAGTATAAGCATGCTAGTCCAGCTCAAAACACAAGAGCAAAGCCACAAAGGTAACAATCTTAAAGAACACTGAGTAATCAGCACCTACAACTAGAAACAACAGAAAGAATCCGTCATTTGGGCAAGACAAGCTGAGTCAAGAGCAGCGGCACAAATAGATCAAGTCAACAATGACATCAGAGGAGCAACAGACCAGCACCAATAGACAAACCGGGACTTCAGGATAATTTGTTCAAATCAAAGAAGGAGGAGGAGGGGAACCAAGAGCCAAGGTCCATATCCAACCAACGAACAACAGTAACAAGAAGAATAAGCAGCGGAGGAAAACAGAAAAAGCAGCAATCGCAACACCAAATAGGGAGAAATCAGGGACAGTCCCACCCGAAAGGCAGCTCAGATCCAAACCAAGCACCCATCATATGATGAGGAGAGAAGGAGAAAGGCTATCTTCAAGACCGGAGTAGGCAGCACCTACAGTTCCCCAGGGGGGAACTAAATCTAGAGGGGAGTAGACAGGCTTCAATCCCACAAAGAAGCAGCAGTCACACAGAAGAGACCAATAGTGGAGAACAGAAGCACAGACACTGGGGATTAACAGTTTCTACGCAATGAACAGAGCCTAACAAAGTCCAGCAGCACAGGTTCTTCACAGTAAGCAAAGTCCAGCAGCACCCACAGTAACCAACAAAAATAGTAGCATGAAGTGGGATCCTACCAAGGGAGAACAAGGTGCCAAAGTTGCAAGTATAGGCATAATAGAATCATCAAACAAAAAGGGTCCAGCAGCACTCACAATAACCATCAAAATAAGCAGCAATAAGTGGAATCCAACTCAGTAGCAAAAGCACCACTGCCACGAACAATACAAATAGCTTGGAGACACACAAACTCATACACTCAAACCCTCACAAACACACTCACCCGCTGAAAAATAGCCTGGAGCCACACAAACTAACATGCTCACACACTCACGCACACATTCTCCACAAACACACACAGCAACACAAGACAACAAACAGGCCCCAATCACCAATTTCTGAAGTATTTCTTGCCTTTTGCGTCATTATCAAGGAGGATTCTTACCTCATCAGGTAAGTTCTGGTAATTAAAGGTCATCAATTCTTCAGAATTAGTATTTAGGTTGGCCATGAAATCGGCAACAGTATTGTTTCACGAAAAACATGGATAAGAGAGTACTCTTGGAAAGAACATATGAGGTTTCTTATCTTTGCCCATATATCTTTAATTTGCCAAGGGATATGCATCACTTCACGGGTATTTATCAGATTGATTGCTGTTTGGGAGTCCGATGCTACTCTGATCTTAAAAAGCCTTAGGTTCACAGAACATTGGAGACCTATCTTAATGGCCAGCATCTCATGCTTCAGGATCTGGTCAGGGATAATATTAATGGCAAAACCAACCTTCCAAGTGCCAAGATGGTTCCTGATAACACCACCAGCTCCAACCCTCTCATTTCTTAGAGATCCATCACAGTTCAATTGGTATCAGTTAATAGGGGGAACCCAATAGCAAGAGATGTGGGGCTTCAGAATGAAATTAGCCTTAACTCCCCAATCTGAGCAGGTTCTTCAATTTCTGTCAGAATCTTCAACCACAGTGGTATAATGCCCAACCCTCATCATTACATCAAACCTGATAGCGGGTTCTTCAATTTCTGTCAGAATCTTCAACCACAGTGGTATAATGCCCAACGCTCATCATTACATCAAACTTGATGTTTCTCACAACATTTTGCCAAGATTGTTTTGGAAAATTCTCTAATTCCTCTCTTTCCAAACATGGTAGATGGATGCATTAAAGCAAAGTTTCTTGATGGTGCTGGTAATACATGTCCCTGCAAAATTGACCACTCAATCCTTAACCTCCTCATCCCAAGCTTTAATGGTTCCAGTGTTGTAACAGTACCTCAGGATTTTAGACCAGACCTTTGAGGAGAAGGAACAATCGAAAAACAAGTGTTCATGAGTCTCTTCATCATTCCTGTAAAGAACACATCTAGTATTCACATGTATGCCAATGTTCTTAAGTCTGTCTTTGGTAGCAGAGTGATTGTTAATAGAGACCCAAGCGATGAAGGAATGTCTCGGAATGTTACCAGTAAACTAGATTAAAAGATGCCACTCCTTAGGCAAAAATCTGATCCTAGTGGTGTTCTAAGTGTCTTTAATGTTGAAATCTCCTTTAGTCGAAGCTTTCTAGATAAGCTGATCTTTAGTATAGCAATCTTTTATCTGAATATGATGAACTTAGCTCCAAATGTTCCTAAACTCCTCTCCTTCATAACCAATAGTTTTCCAACTGCCATTGCTTATAATTCTATCCAATCTGGCCTCCTAATTCCATCATTCTCTGTGAATTTGTCTATAAGTTACTGATAAGTGTGTAACACTTGCACTTTTAGACTTATTACTCATGTTTGTTAGTCTTAGAGATGTATTTATGTGAA
>JAUPMG010032569.1:0-14607 GCA_031762675.1 Pachysandra terminalis | reverse complement strand
CTTTGATGATCAAGATGGAGGACTAGGATGCTTTGAAGATATTAGTTGTTATTAGGGTTTTATTCGATGTTTTAGTAAAACTTGTAGTAGGATTTACTTGATGTAATTTCAGTACTTATTTGATTTTTAGTAGTTAATAGGGATTGATTTGAAGCATGACTATTATTATTTTACTTTCTGCTGTTTTCTATTTGAAGGATGTTATGAGATGAATTCTATTTTAATAATCTACTTTTTTATACTTGTATAAATGTCCTTCTTAATTCAATGATTTTGGCTATGTATTGTTTATACACTCTCATCTAGATATAGGGTGAGAGTTACAAATTAAATTTAGGGACTCCAATGAGATCTCTAGGTTTGATTCGTGACAGATCCATTTATTAATACAGTGCACACACAATAATGCTCACACGCGTATATTCAAATAGCACATACATGAGACACAACCTCATGATTTTAGGTTAGTATAATGCACTATATATATATATATATATATAGTTTGAATACTCATGTATGTATGATGAGAGAATTATAAAGAGTATAAATATGTAATGAGTCTTATTTGATTTGGAGATGAGATATTCACACAGTTAATAATCCTTTAGGCTAATTTAATTACATATAACTCTTAATATTCTCAAAAACACATATATAGTCACAACAAGGTATCAATAAGCTTACACATCATAATAAACATCTGGACACGCGTATATTATGCAATTAGAACTAATAAAAGTGTTGTGGAGCTAATTCCGTATATATCTTAGAATTTCATACTATTATTCAATGTCTTAATAGGTCAAAACTTAGGTATAAGAGATCAATTTTTTATAAAGATATTCTCAGTACTGGGAACACAATAAATCAACTAGGTTGAACATTATACAGATGTCCAAAGTCATAGATTTCAAAATGGGCTACAATAGATTTTTGGCTGGGTTAGGGGTTAGTAGGTGGCAAGCCGTTTTTTCTCAAAGTGCCAAACCTCACCAAACTTCATAGTTAGGTTAGGGTAGGTCTAATTAGGTCAAATTCATCAAAAACATGCATGGTGATATGGGCGTCGGCTAGGTCAATCGGCAAGTTGTTTTTGGCGGCTACTTGGACAGTGAACAGGCCTGTGGTCTGCAATCTATGGCTGACTAAGCGGCTATCCGTTTAGATTAACCGTTGAGGGTTTTTTGGGTTTTTCAGCTTTGACGTATGTTCAGTGTTTTTGTATACTTATCGGAATCACCTCAAATTTGATGCACTATGTTCCTAATGAACAGGGGAAGCATAAAAAATATAAAATAAATTATTTAAAATATTTTCATTGGTTCTTTAATCACTAGTTCATATCTTGATAAATCTCCAATTTTAGTTCTTCTTTTCGGTTTCTTAACGAACGGTGATGGTTATTCTATCTTTATTGGATATTTATTTTTGGGTTTTACTTATAAGAACATGAGGAAGGGTTACAAATCAATCACAAGAATTCCTTCATGTTATAACACTAGGCTAGAGGTAAATACACAAGACAATGAAAAAAAACTCACTAGTTTGCTATAGATTTCTTCTTTGATGTTGATTCTTCAATTTTTTGGGTTTTTTGATCATCTTCTAATCCCTCCTAGGGTTTTCCAAAAAATTCCCTTGATTCTAATCCTCCAATTCTCTTAATTAACTTGTTTTTTGTCACGCACCAAAACCAGTAGCACAAATCCCTATGCGGGTTGGCACAGATCTCGAAGCGAGACCTTCAGGTTCCCAACTATGGAACGTGGAACAACAAAAAAACCAATAATAAAAGTAAAATTAACTACCTTTATTAAGCAAACAGAGTGTGGAAGTAATAAACTAAATCAAATGACTATGGCTTCAGAAGATCCTAAAAATCCAGCAAACAACTATCTCAAAACTATCCCTATTACATCAGTTTTAAACTATGAAACAAAGAAGAAATTTCTAAAGATAACATCCAATCCACGAAAGCATTAATCCACTTCAACCTGCAACATGAAAGGTTGCATGAGCTTGGAATGCCCAGTAAGAAACAATCCCAACAACCATCCTCATGGAACAACGTTAGTCCAAAACAAACACATCATATCATAGTAATCATCATGGAGATCATACAATCACTTTCTATTAGAACATAATAGTATCTTGGAAAAACTTGGAATGAAGACAATTCATACAGCACACTATCATACCAACTGCTAGCATGTAATGGCAATGCACATGATATGAATGCAACTAATGCACTTCATATCCTAGTGATCAGACGTGTCCAAGTTACCTTGGCATCCACTTTAATACTGCTGGACGAGACTCCCTTAACATGTAACATCAATTACATGGTATTCAATTTAATACAGCTGAATACTACTCTCTTAATTCCACGTTGTACATCATGGCTCCGTAGGACATTCAACCTACCCGGATTCAATCCCCGTAGCTGTTTCCAAAACCTTTATGGGAATCTACACCCAAGGATGGTCTACCCCTAACAGTTTTGGGAATTTACTGTAATAACCCAAACAAATTAATAGGGCTAATGTGTAATTATTAGAAAAGTAGGGGTTAATTTAAAATTTTAGTAATTGCCATATTATTTGACTTTTGACCGATTGTGATTGGTGGGTTGTACAATTAGGAAACTAAGCTACAGCACACACAATCATAACTGTTAAAGTTAAATGTGTGGTTAAGATCTTGTAGGAGATTCCAATCTCCAATTAATGTCTCCGATTTAAGAGCTCACAATTAGAAGTATTCTCTGCAAAACAAAGTTAGTAATTAACTAGGATTCTAAAACTAAAATAGAAACATAACCAACATAGAAATAAACTAATATGGGCTGGGAAATCAATATAAAGGCTAAGATTTAACATACTCAATGAATGGGTAAGATTAAGAGTCCATAGTTACTAATCCTAGAGCTTCTAAATGCCTATATAAACATATTGCCTTGGGAGGTTGATTCATCACTTGTAGAAGAAGAAGAAGAAGAAGAAGAAGAAGAAGAAGATCAAGAGGTGTAACTTCCTACACCAACCTTCAACAACAAGGTAGGTACTCAAGGATAAGTTAGTTTATAGTTTTAATACCTATTCAAAGTTACTTTCAATGGTATGTTCTATCAAGCTCGCTTTCCTCTCTCGCACTTGAGAGTACTTGTACCTTGCCTTGCATTAATAAAAACAAAAGTCAAACCGAGGAAAAGACGGATACGGATAAGCCAAGCTTGCTCTCTGCATCCTGCTTAGCGTCCTCTTCGCATTCTTTCTTGAATCTAAAAGCCTTCAATCTCTTAGTATCCCTTCTTTCTCTTTCTGACTTTATTGAGAGTCTTTATTCCAAAGTGAAAGTATTTTAAAGGTTTTAACTAAGTTTTCAAAGTTAATGGTACAATATGTAAGTATCAATTTAATTATGTTTACTAATGTTTGTTTATTTGGTTTTGTGCAAAATTCAAAGTTAAAGGGGCTTACTTAACAACTTTTTGTGATTGGAGTTAAAGAGGAGTCAAAAACAGGCCAAATAGGCGCAATCGTGAAGTTCGGCGGCCTCCTCGCACCAAAGACCTTGCCGAACTGCCTAGAATTGATTCGGCGCACCCTTGGTCTGCCGAGACCACGTCGATCCCCAAACTAGAAATTTTAGGTCCCTGGTTTTGTCACCGAAGCCCCACTCGGCACGTCGAGTGTCACAAAGGGAAAATTAAGTCCCTGGAAATGTCACCGAGATACCACTCGACGTGCCGAAAGCACGCTCCATCTGACAGAAACCCAAAAAAATCCCCTGAACCCCTCGACGACCTCCTTAGTCCACCGAAAAGTTGCCGAAGGTACACCGAACCCTGCTCAACAACCCCTCAGCTCGTAGAAAATGACCAATATGGTCCGTTGGCTTTGAAATTTCATGTACTTACATATTTTGATCTCATTAGACTAATTCTAATATCACTTTTTCTTAATTATGCTTATTTCTCTTGCTTACTTTCTTATGGATCCTTTGACTATATGTGGTGAACATATGATATTTTGTTATGCTTTATATTCCATGTTTATTTAATGTCCAGCATGTCAGTTAGTTATATTACACATTGTGCACATGGTTTGTATGCTTAGTTAATGAGCACAATCTCACTTGCACATCATTATGCCGTATGACCATGGATTTGGTCTACAGGTTGGACCATTTGCATGTGAATCCATACTTCTCGATATTTAGACTTTTAAAGAGGTTATTATGATTTGGAAAGAATAATAGGTGAGGAGATATTGCATATATATTCCTAGAGTTGAGGGACTAGCTATCCCAATATACCTATTTGGTCCTATGCACTATTAAGGAGTGATTCTTGTTGCTTATTGCTATATATGATTCCCTGAGGATAGTTCACATTGGTGAAACCTTGGATTTATTGCCCTTGATCACAAATAAGTGGGGGAATTGTGCCCTCTAGGTTGAAGCCCCTTAAAACTATGATACGCAGATGGAATATCTTATTCTTGAGAATATCCCTGTATGAGGGGGGATGATTCGAGAAGACATCTTGATCAAGGAAGGATCGGTCTTGTGTGAACTTATATATCGACATCCAAACAATTTTTAATAACTTACATTGCATACTAGACTTGTTTGCTAGATTACACTTGGTTATTTCATATGATACGTGCACAACATGCATACTTTAAAACTAGACCCCATACATGTTCAGCATATGATATTCATGCATATTCACTCATATTATTGCTCACTTACATAATTTGTTCATATTACTTTAGGGATTTTATTGGAGACCAAGCCGTGAAACCTTGTTTTGACGAAATTGCTGATTTTATCGAAGATTGCATTAGGGATATTACTTGTTTTTGCTGGCTTGCATGTCAAAGCTTATTATTAGCCATTGTTAGGCTACATTTTATTTAGGGATTTGATTGAGCATGAAAATAAGGAGTTGTTATCCTTCTACTGCTATGTTATGTTTGATAGAGATGAAATGACCTAAGTTTGACTTATTTTGGAATTATATATTATCTTAGTTATATTTTCATTATTTGGCAATGTATTGACTACTACTTCCATGTGGAATGGGGTGAGAGTCATATTTTAAGACTTCTTAAGGACTCCTTTGAGATCCCTTAAGTTTAGGATGTAATAAAGTTGGTATCAGAGCCTATGTTTTATGTTTTCAATCGGTTTTCATAAAGTTTCAAGGTGATTGAAATTTCAAAAGTTTTCTCTATGTCGATATTTGAAAGTTTTCTGTGTGATGATTGTTTTACTAACAAACTTATTTCAACAAATAAGTCCGTGTTTTCTATTTTCTTATACAGTCCTTGATTACTCAATCTCATAACGCCTAGTGGAAAAAGAGGTAATGTGAGTACAGGTTCAACCGGAGTTGAAACTTAATATCCACATCTTTTTGGATTTTATCATGCCCTAGGGGAGATGGCCGCAATGATGCACCAACAAGCTCAGTCATGGATGACACCACAACAAACTGAGGTTCAACGGAATTTTCACAGCATTGAGATGTTCAAGAAGCTTGGACCGACTGTCTTCAACGGCATTACCGACCCAATGGAGGCACAAGCATGGATCGATTTCTTGAAGCACATCTTCGAGGTGATGGAAGTGAATGAGAAAGAGTAGGTTCGTTTTGCTGCCTTCATGCTAGAAGGTGAAGCAAGGAGATGGTGGAAAGCAACGCTGGAAAGCATAACGTCCAAACCTGGACACACTTCAAGGTACAATTTTATTTGAAGTATTTTCCTAAGATTGTTAGGAAAGAGAAGGAATTGGAGTTCATGAAGCTGGAGCAAGGCCATTGTCACGAACTAACCCAAAAATTTAAAATTTCGGGATTAAGTTGTGACCTTCACTCCATATCGCTATGGAGGTGGATCAACATGGTCAAACATAAGTGGAAGACTAAATAGTTCTATTAAGATATAAGTAACTATTACAGATATGCTAATCTAGCAAGTCTAAATGAAGTAAAGTCTACTTTACCAGAGTACGCTACCCAACTGAGTCTTATCTTGCCGTAACTAAGGTCTTGAACCTGAAATATTAAACAACATCCATAAGCTAGAAGCCTGGATGAGTAATCCTTCGATGAAGTGTATTCACTCATGCCCCAGCATTTGAGAAAAGTGCAGTTGTGTACAATTGTGTAATAAGCAAATATGTGCAAGCGGTGTAGAATTGTGGCATACAATTATAAATAGAGTATTATAAAGTTCTCTCCCATCCTCAGCGAGTATTACTCAGTGGTCAGTGATCCTACAGCTACAAGCACAAATTTTAAGGATGCGAATTAGGCCAAGTGAGGCTCTTACAATAATATCAACACAGAATATGCAATGCAAGAGAAATGTTGCACTGTATGAGAGGTGAAATATCGTATGATTCCATGTGATCTCGATCTCTATCTGGGGTGTCCCAGCAACCTTAATACGCCCCAGGATGTCCTAGTAACCTGAATGGATCTCCCATATGAACAGACTAAGGGATAGGACCATTCTATGTGTACAACGTAGTTATAAGGGTTTTCAACCTAGGAGGCACAATTCCCCCACTTATTTTTTTATCACGGGCCATTCAGCCAAGACTTGCAGCCACCTGTGGTATCCCTCAGGGATTAATACATCTTCACAACCCAACAGAAGGTATATATATGGTCTCGCCGACTCCCAAGCTTACACCAACGTGCGGATCCTGGGGATATCCTACCATCTTCCAAGCTTACATCAACGTGCAGATCCTTGGGAAAACATCATTCCACAAGAATGATGAGGTTCCCTATATGGGTTCACTCTCAGCTTGGGTCTGATCATAGGATCCTCTCGTAGGACTAAATGGCTATCAAGTCAATATCCCAAGTGTCAGTCTAAACCCATGGTGTCATAAGGGGTATTAGACCACGCTATCACAGCCGGAAAGTCCATATGCAATATTCAAATTCAAATCCTTTATTTAATGCAACAGACAAGATCTCATATGCATATATTCAAACATTCAATCAAATGGGCACAGTCCCATAACCTAACTTACTAAGAAAGATAAAGCACGTAACCTAGCTTACCAAGCATATAGAGAACATATAACCTAACTTATTATGTAATAAAAAACATATAACCTAACTTACTAAGAATATATATATATATAATAGATCAAATTCTACTTACATACTTCTTTATATACTAATAACAGAACTCTAAATGTAATACAATCCTACAATTAAAGGAATAAGGCAAGTTGAGCACACCAGCACTAAACTCCTCATCAACAATTTCTATTGGATGCATCAACATGATCCAATTCAACATACACGTACATACGAAGCATCTGAATGCCTAAACCAAATGTATTCTCATAGAATAGTCATTAAGGGCATCTCAATATGCCTAAACTCACAATTGAATAGGTAAGTAAAGCATCTTAACATCCCATTGCATCTCAACATGTGTATTATGATAATACAAAGCTAATAGGAGGGTTTGGGTGCCATGCTTACCCATTTCCCCGAAATCCTCAATTGCTTGGCCAAACTAAGAATCTAAATTTTCGGGTTGAGGGGTCGAATTTTTCATGAAAGGTCTATCCGACCCGAAAATAGGCTAAACACGTGTATCTACTCAAGATACACATGCTCCCATTAGAATCACTCCATTTGGACCAATGAAGCTGTTCAGCGAGGTCTTCGGCGACAAAATTGGTGCGCCTAAATGTGGAAAAGTGTGCCAAATGAGTTGGCATCTTGGGGTTTGGTCCAAAAGAGTCTCGATAGATGATAAGTCAACTTGGATTGGTCACTTGTATATTTCGGCGATCTCTTCGGTGCACCTCATTCGGCGACCATTCCCAAGAGTCACATTTCACCTTGAGATTCAGCGACCTCTTGGTATGCCGAAGAGTGCGCCGAAGATGGGGAAAGGGCCAATGAGTTTGAAATTTCAATGAGAGCTTGGTCTTACTCCCAGAAAGGTCCGATTATGATCGAAATCCATATTCATTTGGTCTACAATGGAGATTTGGGGTTTTCCCCCTTTTTCTCTCCACTTTGGGTTGGGTTTGGCCGCATGCAAGGTTAAACAAGATAGTCTCGTGTTTAGGGTTCCACATGCATCATCAAGATGGTCTAAATCCCAAGGAGAAGGTGGGTATGAAGCAAATAATGCTTCTCCTATGTCAAAATACCAAAACACAACAGAATAGCACATTCAAAGGTAGGTTACTCAACTTGGGGTGTTGCCGGGTTAGTGCCGGAGTCAATTCGTCGTGCGTCCGGGACTTGGATGATCTCCATTTTCTCCTTAGTTTCTCCAAAACTCCAAGAGAATGAAAGAAGAGAAAAGGAAATGGGTTTTATGAGCTATGTGTTCTATTTATAGAAAGCTGTGAATAGTGTCATCAATAAGGGCAAAACGGGGTTTCCGTTTCTACATTTTCTGACTGGCCACCTATGCAGGTTCTGTTAGAGGGATTTTTTCGGTGGGTCTGAGGTGGATCTTGGATGTCGACGAATATGATTAGTTAACTTATTTAATTTTTGAAATCTTAATTAATCTCTAAGTTTTTAGCTGGCCATTCAGATTGGCTACCTAAATTAATTTAATTTCTTAATTAGCCTAACTTTTTTAGGTCAGGGATCTAATGGGCATTGTGAACCTAATTTAATTATTTTAAATTAAACTTAGTTATTATTCAAATTTAATTAAGGTTAATGGTTCAGGTCCTTACAACCTACTTAAGAGAATTTCGTCCCCGAAATTTCTCTAGGGAATTCTAAGGTTAAAATGAGGACTTATGTGAATGCACACAACAGAAAAACAAATCAAAATGCTAACACAAAATCAAAATCATTTACCAAAAAGAGACACTACCAGTTCCTTACAAAATAAGGAGCCAAAACTGTTGCCCCAACCCAACAATTTAAACACTAAGGATTGAAGTCTAATACGTCACAAGAAACATAATTGACAAGGAGCGGAGGTGCTACACGGCAACAGAGAGAAAACAAGGGCACAACTATCACCGATCTGCTAGAGGGGGTGGTGGAGGCATGCTTGCTAGAGGCGTTGCATCAGAAACTCGCCTTTGAGTCCGGCGGTGCTCCTCTGCCATCACCGCCCGTGTCCTCAAGTGTGCTCTGTAATTATCCCTCTCCATGGCAGCAAGTCTTGCACTGATAGGTGCGGTCGATGTGGAAGCTCGGTGCGGCTGATCAACCTGCTTCTGAGGAGGCTCAAAGACTGGCTCCTACTGCTCCTGCTGTGGCTGGCCCTGTGGCTGCTGCTGCTGTTGTGGGAGCTCGTGTACGTACCGAGGAAGCTTCATCAAGGATAGGTTGGTGAAGGTGAAGGACCTCTCGAGCAGGACCTTTTCGGGTTGACTTGGCTGGATTCCCCATTCCCTGGCCGTGGCACACATCAAGCAAGGAAAGGGCAAGTCACCCTTCCGCGTGAGTCGGTAGTATTCGATGATGTGTCAAATCACCAGAGAGGGAAGGCAGAGACGCTGACTCTTCACTACCATATAAAGTACCCGAGCCATGAATGGAGTAAGCTAGCTAGTATTGCCGGTGCGAGGGTACACAACGAAGAAAGATGGCGTATAAGATGCGATATGCAGGTCGTAGTTTGGTGGCCGAAAGAGCATTACTATTCTTCCACGCGGCATTGTAGTCACACAGAATGGTAGTCACCTCAGGGTGATCAGAAAAAGGAAGGTTTGGAATGGTGCTAAGCGCGTTTTTCATAGGAACGCGCATAAGAGAGGAAACGAGCTGGAAGTTTAGGACTCGTGTTCCCTTGGGTGTGGCAAAGGTGATGGAGGAGGTCACTAGGTCTGGTACCGAGATATACTTGTACATGTCCTGGGTAAGCATCTCGTACGCCTGACCACCCCAAGTCAGTATAGGCTCCCATCCTATGGCACGAAGGATGGTGGGGATACTGTAGGACTCTACATGTAGGTCCATGGTGGATCTCTCGATTAGTAAATCCATGTAGGCGAACTTTGAGACAGCCGCTTGGGGTTCGGATGGAGCCTCGATATCTTCCCTCTCGTAGGGATCGGGTGAGGGTTCTCTCCTAGATGTGGATCCTCTAGTAGATTTAGATTTCTTGGAGGTTTCCTTTCCTTTTTGAGCTCTAGGCATCTTGATGCTAGGGTTTAGAGAAAAGGAAAAATATTGGGTTTGAGGATGTATTAGATTCTTAACCAATAAGGAAAAAGAAAAAAGGGAATGGATTACCATAATTGGATTTGAGCTTTGAAGGGCTTGAATCACCAAGGAGATAAGTTGAAAGGGATGGGAGGAAACAACCAAAAGAAGGAGAAAAGAGAAAATAAAGAAAACCCCACACAAAATGAGCTAAATAAGTTCGGATAGGGCTTCGGCCCGACGTTCGGCGAGCCTAAATGTTCACCGAAGTCAACCAAGGTCCTAAATTTTAAAATTTCAAAATTCATAATTTTCTAATAATTTTCAAAGCCATCTCATCACATCAAATCACTCCAAACATGCAATCTTAGAGAAAAATAAATTGGGTGTGGTTCCTGGTCCGAGTCAGATATGAATAGTACCTGACCAGACTTGGACCCAATAACCAAGTAATCACAAAAATAATAATAATAATATAATAGTAGTTGGTGAATCATAAATACTTTTTAATTATTAACCTTTGTATTTCAATATAAAAGTCCAATTTTTGTAAATTATCAAATCTTTCAGCCTAATGCATTTGCAACTACATTGGCCTTAAAATTTGAAAATTTATCAGCATTGGCGTTCTAAGTAATTTTAAGTTAAATCATACAACAATCATAAGTTTTAGATCATCACATCCTAGTGAACATGATAATCCAACACTTGGCAGAAACTTCACCATAGTAGTTGCTAGTTCAGAATTCTTAGGGATAGTAGGCTAGTTATCCCTGATCGTCCATGCGAACTACTTGCTAAGGTGCGCAACCAACAATCATACGTGTCACGACCCAAACTTAAGGAATTCTTGTAAGAACCCCTATGTTCGAACCGCAACTCTCACCCCAATCAGAATCAGGAGTAGCAATCAATATCGAGCTAAAATTACAGAAATTTAATAAACTACCGAAAGAATCTAATTTACTGAAAAATAAGTAAAGTATAACCTATCTATTACATCCAAAACATTTAATTAAATTCATCGCGGAGACGAAACTAATTACATCCTATTTTAAGTAATAACCCAGATCCCTAACCCTATACACAATATCTGATCTAAGAAATAAAACGGTAAATCCGGTAGCAAAACTTCACGTAAAAATAATTCCACGCTTTGATTACTTCTAGCAACTTCACAAAAAGGGTATTCATCTTGTTCTCCATTATCATTAAATCCCTAGTCTAAGTTACCTAGAATGTTTGTTATAAGACATTAGCCACACTTAGCCCAGTAAGTAAAATCAATTAAGTAACATCCTCAACATGAAATAGTGTCCATACCAATATGCAAAGATATAACATAAAAACAATAACTAATCATGGTAAATATGCAGAATATGATATGCATGTTCAGATTATTAATGTAAGAAATAGTGTAGCTGACGTCTTATGGCAAACATTTCAGGTAATTTAGATGAGTAATTTAATGATATTTGAGGGCAAGATGAATACCCTTTTTGTGAACTTGCTGGAACTAATCAAAGTGTGGAGTGATTTTTATATGAAGTTTTGCTACCGGATTTACCGTTTTATTTCATAGATTAGATATTAGGAATAAGCTTAGGGATTTGGATTTTTACTTGAAATAGGACGTTATTATTTTCTTTTCTGCTGCGAATTTAATTAAATGTTTTAGATGTAATAGATAGGATATACTTTACTTAATTTTCAGTAAATTAGATTATTTTGGAAGTTTATTAAATTTATGTAATTTTGGTTCAATATTGATTGCCACTCCCGATTCCGATTGGGGTGAGAGTCGTTCAAACATAAGGGTTCTTACAAGAATTTCCTGAAGTCTGGGTCGTGACAAAGTTGGTATCAGAGCCTAAGTTTTCAAGTTTTAAACCAGATTCCAAAGTTTTTGATTGCTGATGTTTGAAAGTTTTCAAGGTGATGATGTCTTAAAGTTTTCTGGGTGTTGTATGAACTAAATAATACTTTTGGAAAACTATTTCATGATAAACTTGAGCGTTTTTTCTTCTTTCTACAGGTATTAAGTGTTAATCCAATGGTTGGACGAAGAAAGGGTCGTAGTGTGGACACAAGTGTACCTCCGACGAGTCAAGATGATAATCAGAATCTGCGGCAGGCTGGGATCTTCCAAGCCATGGTGCAGATGGCCGATATGATGCAACAACAACAAGCTCAAGCCCAAGAGCAAGCCAAAGTACAAGCTGAAGCACAAGCTAAAGCACAAGCCACAACACAAGGACAAGCAGCATACCAATATCAGCAACTGATTCTCAGAAGAATATCAAGAGCATTGAAAAGTTTAAGAAGTTGGGACCGAATGTCTTCAAGGGCACGACTGATCTGATGGAGGTACAAGCTTGGATTGACTCGATGGAGCATATCTTTGATGTCATGGAGATAAAAGACACAGAAATGATACGATTTGCTGCCTTTATGCTTGAAGGAGAGGCGAGACGGTGGAAATCTGCCTTGGAAATCGCTTATGTTTACACATGGGAGGATTTTAAGGTTAGGTTTTATTTGGAGTACTTCCCGAGGACTGTGAGAAGGGGGAAGGAGCTGGAATTTATGAAGTTGGAACAAAGGAGCATGACCGTACCAAAATATGCGGCGAAGTTTACTGAGTTATCCCAGTTCGCGCCTTACGCGGTTGATGACGAATGGAAGAAAGCCTTCAAATTTGAAAGTGGACTGATGCCGAGCATTAAAAGCTGATTGAATGTTAGGGAATTCAAGGAGTATCATCAAGTGGTAGACTGTGTACGAAAGGTAGAGAAGGATATGATGGAATACCGGAAGGCACAAGATCAAAGGGTGAAGAATACCTTAAGACCTGGAAATTTCAGAAGCAACCTGACGGCTGCTCAAAAGCGGCAAAGAACACAAGGACCGAGCATCACTTCAGCACTTCAAACCCCGATCATTAGATGCTTCAATTGTGGATGATTGGGACACCATATCAAGGACCGTCGACTACCTAAGAACCCCCAACAGCAGCAGCAATTTGTGCGACAATACTTGGGTATTTACTCACAAACACAAAACAATAACATAAATATGAAATATCGTATAGATGTCTTATGAAAATCCATGTTTGTTCCTTAACATGTACATGTCTCAGTTCTTAACATTTATACATGTCAATTCAAAACATTTATATATTTCAGATCTCAATACTCATATCACAATAAATCATACCAAATGCAGTTCAACATTTCATTCTCACTACTTGGATGCATACTATGCATGAATAATGCTTTGGCTCATTTCTTTGTATGCAATGTCATGATCAAACAATCCATCACCCCAAACAATTGTAGGTACAATACACGTGCAATACAATGTATGTTGTCACAACTATGACCACTAGATATGCACGTTACATTCCCATTAAGGCCACCAATGCATCTTATCGATCACATGTACCAATTCTGGTTAAGGCTAACAGCGTATTCTGTGTGTACATCACAGTTTTAGGGATTCTTAACCCATGAGCGCTCTTGTCCCACCTAAATTTTTAATCTAAGGTCCGTAACCAAGGTAATCTTTCATCCTTTGTGGTACATACCTGTTCACAATTATCTAACAGATTACTCTCATCACATATGAATGTATACACCAAACACAACAAAAAAGGGGTTTTTACCAGCGGTCTAATAAAAACCGTCGTCTAATGTTGTTATCTCGGCGGTTTTTATTAGACCGCCGAGAAACCCTTATATTGCGGAAAAAATCCCACTAAACCCCTTTCGCGTGGGAAATTTTTCGGAAGAAAGTAACCCTATCTCGGCGGTCTTAGGTCTATGTAAGACCGCCGAGAGAACGTGACTATGGACGACGGTTTATATTGGGCTACCGAGAAAGATCTGGTCCATAGATGGTGGTCTAAATAAGGGCGCCGATATAGGGCTAATAGTCAGTGGTCTTTAGAGGACCGCCAAGGAAGGTGTTGTCTATAGACGACGGTCTAAATAAGACCACCGAGATAGGGGTAATAGTCGGCTGATTTTTAAAAACCACCGAGAAAGGTTTTTTTTTTTTTAACCAGCAACAAAACCCTTTCTCTTTCCCCTTCTCTTTATCTTCCTGCTCCCGCATTATTTGCGTCGCTGCTGCCTCAATTGCCGTCGCCGTTGCCGTTTCCGTCAAAGTCGTTGTCGCCGTTGCTGTCGTCGTCGATAGTCTCCTCAATCGTAGCCATCCACTTCGCCTGCGACAAAGGCATGAATCTTCTCTCTAATCTCTCAGTCCTATCTTCTTCTTCTTCTTCTATTTGCATGTTCTCTTGATTTGATCTAATATTGTACATGAATCTTCTCTCTAATCTTTAGGCTGAAATCATGTTCCACTTGATTGAATGCATAAAATTAGGCTCTTTTAATTTAAATCTTTTATGATGTCTAAGCATGTTTAGTTAA
>JAUPMG010032548.1:0-14609 GCA_031762675.1 Pachysandra terminalis | reverse complement strand
AAGACTAGGTACTTATCTAAAGGTGGGAGGCTGATTTTGATCAAGAGCTCCCTTTCTAATCTTCCTACATATTATATCTTTATTGAAAATTCCTACATCAGTGGCAAAGAAATTAGAGAAGATCCAAAGAGAATTTCTTTGGAGAGGGAATAATGAAGGTCATAAATATCATCTCATCAAGTGGTCACAAGTCTGTTCTGGGAAGGCGGAAGGGGGCTTGGGATTGGGATGTTTAACTAAATTCAATGGTGCCCTTTTGGCAAAATGGTTATGGCGGTTCGGGTCGGAGGAGGGGAGTCTTTGGAGAATCGTGATCAGCAGTAAATATGGTTTGGAGGGGGTTGGAACACTAGAGTTTGTAGTTCTTCACATGGGACCGGCTTTTGGAAAGCTATCTGTAACAATTCGGTTATGTTTAATAGAGGTGTGAGTTTTAAGGTGGGAGATGGCGACATGATTAAGTTTTGGAGTGATATCTGGTGTGGGGAGGAAGCTCTTTATAACAGGTTTCCCGTTGTGGCAGCGTTAGCTTTTAATGTTAACGCTTGGGTGAAAGATTATTTGGTTGTTGAAGACGATAAGTGGAGATGGGACCTGAATTTCAGAAGGAATGTTTTTGATTGGGAGGAAGAGGCTGTGATCAGTCTTTTGGGACAAATTAAATCTCTCAATATTAGAGGTGACGAGGATAGGAGATTCTGGAAATGGTCAGTAGATGGAGTGTTCTCAGTGTGTTCTATGGACAAATCTTTATCGGAAGCAGCGGAGTGGGAAGGCTCGTGGAAGCTGATTTGGGGGGTCAGATTACCTTCAAAGGTTTCTTTTTTCTTGTGGACAGCTGTGGAGGACAAAATCCTCACGTTAGATAACTTCAAAAGTAGAGGTTGGCACCTGGCATCTTGATGTTGTTTATGTAAGGAGGAGGAGGAGTCTGCGTCTCATATTTTACTTCATTGTGATTTTTCCTAGTGTTTGTGGGATACTTTTATTCAAAGATTTAACCTATTTTGGGTTACGCACAAGAATTTGAAAGAGGCTCTTTTGGGTTGGGGTTGGAATAGGAGGAAGGTTGGAAAGAGGAGTGTCATTCTTTGGAATTCATGTCCAGCAGCCATTCTTTGGTTGATTTGGAATGAGAGGAACAGCAGGATTTTTTAAGGAAAGGAGGAGTCGACACAGAGGGTTGCAGATAAGGCTTTGTCCTTAATCTTTTTTTCGGCTTCGATTCATCTAGAATTTCAGGAGATGAAGTTTGAAGAATTTAACAGTAATTGGGCTCTTTTTTGGGATTTATGATTTCTTCTTTCCTAGGGATTTTATGTTCTTACAGGAATGTATATTTGTATAGATTATTCATTACTATAATTAATATATGACACTTTTATCGATCAAAAAAAAATATTTTTTTTATGTATTACATTAATGACTGCACTGTATCTAGTAGCTTTAGTATTGCAAATAATATCTAGTATGTATCTAGATATACACTTTGTGGAGCATATATTACATCTTTTGTTTAGTTGTTGTGAAATAATAATTTAATTTTGCTCAGCATAAGCATGCATAAGTTCCTTTTATACTTTTCGAGAAAATACCTTATAAATTTTGTTAATTGGGAATTTATGCATGGCTATATTATTATTTTAAATTTTATTTTATTTACATTCAGGATGGAACGATAATACGTGGTCAGAATGAAATATCTCATCCAACAAATGGATATATGCAACCCATAAATAAGGTATACTGGTTTTCTTTTCTCATGATTATGAACCTATGTTTTTGATAAATTTATTTAACTTATTGAAAAGCTAATGAAATTAAAGACACTTATCAAGTACTGGTTCTTTTTATCAAATTTTCTTAACTTTTATAAGTAGTAATATTTTGTTCAAATTATAAACTAAAGGCTAACAAGAGCTTCTAGTTAAATCAATTGCTTATTATTCTTTGCCATATAGTCAGTTTCCTCTTTGGTAATTTTTAGTGCATAAACAGTCGAGTGTTAATATTCTACTAATATTGTAAATATGATCAAGAGTATCAGCTAATCTCAATCTTCTTTTGGATTTCATGTTACTTAAGCCGAAACCCTTGGTGTAAAGTTCTTCATAGATAAATGAACTCTCAAGTTGATTATTACTAGAATTAGGGGTTTAAAGTTAGGTAAATTTTGAAAAGTTTTGAGATTTTGAGCTTTCAAAGTTTCAAACTTTCATCCCATTTAAACTAAATTTTGTACAGAATTTCCAATATTTCCCTGAAATTGTGGTATCTTGTTTCTATTTTGTTCAGGACTGAAACTGATGTCAAACCCAAGATATAGAAGTTAAAACCTTGGGATGAATTGCATAATGCATCTATATTCCATGGAATGAGAAGCCTAAGTCTATCTTTTATGTCACATGTGTGGCAATTGGAAAGGGACTTTCAAACTTGTGCCTCTTGATTAGGAAGAACTTTTAGTATCACAAGGTCCCCCATATGGAATGTAGCTGGTGCAACTGGTCTCTATTCTAGGTCTCTTCATTTGTTTTGCCTTTCCTATGTAGGCATGTGCGGACTTTTGGTGTTACGTTTCCATTATTTAATGGAAGTAAAGGCTCTTAGGTTCTTCCTTGCATAGCTTTCTATCACTGTGGGGCATTGGTGGCTTCCTGTTGTCCAGTTTATATACACTTAATTCTTTTGGTTAGCATAAAAAAGTGCCTCATTTAGTCTTTTAACATTCAATTGAATCTCTCTGATTGATTGTAAGTTTTGATGTGTCTGTTAGAGGAGAGGTCCAATTGTGATCTGAGAAGTTCAAAAAGTTCTGACCAAAGGCTTCCTGTGAAGCGTGAGTCTTGATCACTGAATATTGTGGGGCAAGCCCCAATATATCATGGCATACTCAATGCTTCAGGGTTGAGATGAACGTGACACATCAATAATCAGTCTACCAAAACGAAGACAGATCCATGCTCCCACACTTTTGGCATGATGGATTTGTTGGATAGGCTCTTTTATGTTCCCTTCAGGATGGGCAAGGGATCCAGCTGCCCCAAAGTTTCTTCTTGTCTACTTTTTATTGCTGGCAGATAATACGGGTTTTAGGGTAGTTCATTACATTGTCTCACATGTTGGGTTAGTAATTTTTATTGCTTGAGCTGGCCCGCAAAATGCACTCCAACAACAAGGTGCATTACAAGTCCTCCACTCTTGGTGGTTGGTACATACAGGCATTCTCCCTTTGCAAACATAAGGCCATCTTTGATAGGATTTGGTTCTGCTTTCATTTACCAATTTCATGATTTTCTTGGCAGTGGGCTCTCCCTCGGCCTTACCTTTGCATTCCCAAATATTGATAGCAAATTGTCTTGAGGTCAGGTGTGCATTCAATTTCAAGGTTGCTAACTTGGCCTTCTTGTTCACTGTGTTTGCTACCTGATTATCCTGTGGAATCTTGCTGTTTCACAAACCCTAAGTTGTAGTCTGAATTATTCTGTCAATGCATCTAGAATAAGAAAAACAATTGTCCAAACAGATTTTTCATATTATGCTTAGACCAAGGTTTCAGGACTCAGCCGGGTCATATTGGTTTTTCAGATGACCGCTATGAGTCAGTCATCCGAAACCATAAAAGTTGTGGGGGCATAGGACTTGGCCTTAGTGTGTGCATTTTGAGCAATGATCTCTGCGCATTTACTTTCCGAGGAGCGGAAAAGTGTAATAGGCTGAAATTGGTTGTTCGATCAGATTTTACGATTTGGTGTTTCCCTTTTTCTGGCTTGTTATCACTAGTAATTTTTCTGAATATAGCTTTGGCAACAATTTTCGAATCATCAGTTGTTATAACGATATACATTTATCTCTGGTAGAAATGTTAACAACTTTTCACTTTGATGATTAGGCTCATTGACTGGATAAGATGCTTATTTAGTCTTAGTAATTTGCTGATATATGTTTGACACAACTAGCATATACAATTTCTCTCATTCATTATTGGGTTTGATGCTTATTGATAGGAATGCTCTTCAGTTCCAACACTGCCTTCAAGAATAAAGCGGGTGTTCTACATGTCTAGTGAGGGCAGAAATTTGTTGCATGAAGTGAGTGACGTATCCAATGTGTCTTCGTTGGTTGGTGTTTAGACATGTGATTCTATTGCACTGCTTTATTCCTACATGTTTCCTTGTATCATCTTACTGCTATGCATTACAACACTTATAAATTTACTTTTTACTGCTTTGTTTGTTTGCTTTGCACTTGTCAAAATGCATTTGTGTTGTGTTCCATGTGATAATTTTGTGTTAACTATGCCTAGGTAGTAATTAGAGGAATACTTTTTGTATAGCTTTTCAACAATAGTATGGCAGGGATATTCTGAAATAGAATCTACAACATAACTATTGAATTAAACTTAGGTTGTATGAAATATTGATAGAAATATATAATAGGTTTGGTTATCCGAGTTATTTGATCTATATGGATTTCTCCTTATGGACCAAAACTTATTTTCTACTCTTCTTACTGAAGAAGATCGAGTACTTATGCTATTCCAGAACTAAATGATGGCTTACCATATTGTTTTTAATGTGATTTATGACACATGCACGCTGCAATTTTATGACCCTCATGAATGAAATTCCTCAAAGGCTTATCATTTCCCTCTCCTTTATGAGGTGGGAAGCTTTAAGCAAGAAAAATTTCCAATGATTGGATATAAGTATAGTGAGCTTTGACTTTGACTTATTTTCTAATCATTGGTATGAAAATCACCTGAAAGAACCACAAAAAATCATACTACCAGGGAAATTTAATTCATCATTGGCTTCGAAAAATTTGTTGAGAATTTATATAGAAGGGTCTATGTGAGACATACAAGAATAATAACATACAACAGATATGACCAATTGCATACCTATGTGTGTGCATGCATACACAGACTTTACTCAATAGATCACTGTGTGTAGAAATATCTCCATGATATATAAGTCTCATATGCACTTAATTCAACCATTTGTGAATTAAAATGCAAGTTCCATCACATCTAAAAACTTGTAAATCACCAGTTAACGAGCTTTCAACAAACACTTTCATGAAGGTAACAGCTGCCTTGGATTTAGCTTCCATGTGTTGATATAACTTACATGGAAATCTCTGCACTGAAGGAATTGTTCAATTCACCATTAATAATGTAACTGTTAGTGTCAAAAAAATCAAGTCAGATCTAACATTCATCAAATTAATCGGTCATCGGGTGAGTAAACTTAAATTTATTGCCCAAAGGGATCAATCAAAAAAAAAAATTGTGTAAGGATTTTAATAAACTTGAGCTTTAGGTGAATCTTAATTATAGCACATTTCACATTTATTCTTGAGAAAGTAGGAAAGGAAATGACAGACCATCCGCAACAGGAAAAATCATTTAGTGATTCAATATAGTATTCTTTATTTGTCTTAGTTCAAAGCATGTACCACAGTGAGAGAAATAGAACTCATTCACAATTGGAACTTGAAAACAAACTGGTAGTGAAATGTGAAGTAGTGTTTTCCACATAAATAATGAATGAAAGAGAGAAGGAAACAGAAATCTAGCAACTAAAAGGCTTCTTCTACCACTGGGGTTCACTCGAAAGTGGCATCCTTTGGTTAACTCAGTAATAGATGTGATAATCAATCTATAACTGTGAATGAAATGCGTATATAAGGTGGCTAACCCATACAAAAATGAACTTGGATTAATGTTTTGGGTGGTTAGTCTTGAATGGCCTGGACCTTCTCCTTGTCTCCTCAGATTCTATCAACGGACTAGACAAATCATAGGAACGATACTCTTTTTTTCATTAAGTTACATTTATTCAGGTTACAGAGATTCTTGCTTAAATTTTGTAGAAGGTAGTGCAAATGTAACTATGCTTTTCTTGGTTGGCACTCAAGATGAAGTTGTCATCACTGGTACAACAAATTTTTGATACAAGGGCGAAGAAGCTTGGTCACGAGCCTTGTAAAAGTGCATATTGGAAAGACCAAAACAGCATGATAGTCCACTCATATAATCGATCATGAATTTTAAATTCTTCCGTCCCTAGGCATGTTCGGAGATGATGATACCTACTTCAAAGATATGCCTTGGAAAGTACAATTGATTGGGAAGCATGTCTTAAGTTGGGGGATTGAAAATCAATAACTATGATGATGAAGGCAGAGGCACTAGGATCCATCCTTCTTTATATTAAATAAAGCAAGCCCTGCGCAGGGGGATGTGCTTTCCTTGACATTCCCTAAACATGAGCTAGGTTACTTCTATGTGTAAATCTTCATGCTCTTTTGGCTTATCCTCTAGTGAAACTACTGTCGCAAGGTTGCTCTTGGCACTAATAGCTAAGTTGATCAGATGCTCAATATCCCCTATTGGGGGTAAGCTGCATTGCGACTCCTTGAACATGATATCTTGAGATTTTTGAAGTAAGGGATGCAGAAGTTAGGTGCTTTAGATGTTGAACTGCTTTCTTTTGCCGCAAATTTATACATGGTGTTAGTTTCATAGAACTTAAAGGTGAACTCCCAGCTGATAGAAACATTGGATCTTGACCTTGTTTCATTTCTACCCATATCTTTCAAGGGTTGTAGAGTACTATGGACACTATCCTTTTCAAAGGAATATGTGCTGGTATGATCTTTATGTCTAACAGGCCAATTGTATAACCAAGGTTGGCCTAACAATATGTGGGGGGTATCAATTGGTTTCATATCATGTCAGGCTTCATCCTTGTAAGATTTCATGATTGAGAATGTGAAAAGACTAACATCACTCTCTTTCTTTAAATATGTGATATGGACACATAGGTGCTTATGCTCTTTTGATTTCTACTTATACACTATTTCTCGAGAAATAATGATCTCGCTACTACTCCATTCAGGATCATCATACGAATAACATTCAAATGATGGGAGTGGTAGATTGTTATTAATTGTTATTGGCTTATAGGGGTGAAATAGATTAACAGCAATAAAATTCCTTATCCCAACTAGTTGGTGTTGGTAAGATGATTTTTTACACAATCCCAATCTTTCAAAAACCAAATCTTCAGTCTCTGCCATGGTCAGTACTAAAGATATTTCTAGTGCAATTAATCATTCAAGAAAGGCTTCTGGTTGAAACTTTTCAGATATTCGTAGACCTTTTCGTTAACTCAAGGACTTGGTCTGCATTATTATCACAGGTTGGATATAGATTTGGGGGTGGTTCATATTGCTTCCACTAAATCACTGACATTAGGTTGATAATCAATGGTGCCTCCATGTTTGTTTCATTTCACCATGTTCTCCAGCCATTTATCTGTTTGGTTGAAGGTCGCCATCTAACTGGTGATCATAGTTTTATGCCACTTTATGGTCTTATCGTGGTTTAATTCACTCTCACCAATTTATCTCCAGTGTTCAGCTATTTTTCCACCTTTATAGTAATTGAATCTATATTCATAAGTTCTCCAAGTTGTGCATTGTCCATACCGTCCATTTTAGGAGCATACACTTCCTACTTGATTGCGCACAAGTTCTTTTTTCTTTTTCTTATGAATAAAGATGATATATATTGAAACAGAATAAATTTATAAAGCACGCACAAAGAGATATGTGCTACTAAGTTTTTCAACCGTATGCAAAAGCACCATATCAAAATACAAAAAGCAAAAACAAAAGCTATATGAAAAAAAACTACATAGGAACATCATCACTCACCTCCATAAAACATCTCCTTAGTAGGAATGCCAAAGAAAAATAATCTCTCAACGCTTCGCCCTTGGCCCATCTATTTGCTAGTTAGTTGGCTGAGTTGGGAGCATGAGAAAATGAGAAATTCATCCAAAACTCCGGCCAGACAAACGAGATGAATAGGCCTCCAAGAGCACTCATGCAAATGGGCTAAACAAGACACTACTAATGAGCAGTATTCCTCCACCTCCAGGCTCCCGGATATGGAATCCCAGAGACTGTCTCCCTTAGTCCTGCCACTGAGGCGCAAACCTTTACTTTGATTGCAAATCCATTGCCAATTGGGCCCAAGTAGTCATGCATAAGACGACTCGGATGGTCTCGTGAGATGCCTTTGATCCCTGAAGGGCAAGGATTTCCTTGTGATGGCTGATTAGAATTAAGCTTGACATACCCCTCCTTTGGAGGCTTCCAACCCGCAACTATGGCTCTTCTTTTGGGCCCCTATTGTACAATCTTGGGACTTCTATCTTCAAAGTTTCTGTTACTCATAAGAAGCGGGGTTGTGTACCTTAGATAAAAACCCAACATCTTTTTCTTTTGGGTTTTTTCTTTGATTTTTTTTTCTCCTGCTTCTTTTTCCTTATCTTCCTTCATCTTCTTCTTATTCCTTTCCCTCCAAATGTGTAACTTGAAAAAGGGCTTATATACTCCAATCCTTTTTCGGGCATGGACCACAGCTGTCTATTATGTTGCATGTAGCTATACTTGATTATGAGCCTTGAAGAGGCAGTAAGCTTCATCCAAGGGTGGTCAAGGTGTTAGGCAGTTGGGCAGATTGTGGGCCCTAGAGACAACTGCTCCTTGAATTGATCTTTGGTAACCTAAGACATGGACCAGGCCATGACAACCTGGTGCACAGGATTGGACCACAATTTGAATTTGTACATGGGAAATCCAAGGGCCACAAAGTTCCTATGAATATCCAGGAGGTGTACCACTACTATGCGACTAATTAATGCAAATTATATGTGGTCCTTGATTGCTAGTTGATGAAAACCTATGTCTACAGTGATCGATGGCCAGGATGAAATCCACAGTGCTGATTGTTGACAGATCATTTATGTGCTGATGATAAGGTCTGCAGGGTCAGAGTTATGTTGCTGTTGTACAATGCTGATCTGCCAGTGATAATGTACCGTAGGCTATCCATCCCAAAGGAAATTTTTGTTTGTATAAGGGGAGACAAAACGGCTGCTATCTTGCTCTTTCAATTAAAACCAGAACAAGAAGGGCAGAAGGGGGTTTTCTGTTGGCTGGTGCCCTTATCTCACCTACAATAACAACAAGAAGAACGGTAAAAGAACAAGGACAGGGTGTGGAGGGATTCAGAAAAAATCAGCAATGTGTGCACCACCAAGTTATTAAACTTAATATAGACATTTCCCATCTTGCAAAAATAACAGCAACAGCAACAAGAATTCCTTGTCTCAAATAGTTCCGCTTGGCAATCTTGATGTTTCAAAAATATTTGTTTGATCTGGTTAAATCATCTTTAATAATGTTTATATTTTTATCTTATGAAAATTTAATTATTGATTGTTGTATTGTATATGTGACTCCCATTATTGGTGAACTTTGATAATACTGTTACCTTCATTTAGTAGGTCTTCCCTACAGCAAACCCTGCTGCCCTGGAGCAGTTGAGTAAAGTGGACTGTATTGTTTATGCTATGGGCTCCTTATTTACTTCCATCTGCCCTTCACTGGTACTACTCGAGACGATTCTCACAATCATATTTTTGTGATTATTTTTTTTGCTTACCTATTTGCGAAGTTACTTTAAGAACTTTCAAATGATTTTTTATCAGTTCTGTTAATTTCTTTGTGTTTCATGGTACTGTAGTATTGATATCTCACTATCTAGGCATTTAAATGTGGACATGTCTTACAGATTAACAGGGTTAATGCCAAGAGGCAGTGGAAGTACTTTTGGTACATGCTCTATGGAGCACAGTTGAATCATGTCAATTGTTAATCTGTTTCGGAACTTGACTGGTTATCTTTTCTATCATTGCTGTGGCAGTTCAATAATTTTTCTTCCACCTTGTTAAATTCTGTGGTATGTGTATCTTTGTGCATTGGATAATAGTAGTACTCAGAATGAGATGTGTTCCTTTTGACAGTTTGCATCCACATGACATGAACTTGGACTAAACCTGAACCTCAGAAATTTATCAGTGACTTGTTACCTTCTGGCCACTGGATTTGTTGTTGTTATTGTTATTTTTTTTAATCATGGGCTTTGTAGCCAGGCTCATTATGCAAAAAGTACAATTATAAACATCACCATACCTGCTCTCGGATAATATCTATATCACCTCCTCTTGACTAACATCTCCTCAGATGAAATACTTGTAATGCCCCTCCCTTGGTTTAACCGTTCATTAGGTTGTTCATTGAACTTGGAACATGGGTGAAGGAGGTATTTAACTCATGAGCCAAAGACATCACCAACCTAATGACCGTCACTTGACTTACAAAGTGGGTGCGGGAATCCACAATGCAAGCTAAATCGAGTAAGAGTTAAAACAATGGAGCTAAAGCAACTATGAACTTCCAAGGACTGGTACTAAAGACCGTCACTTGAGGTTAGCATCCCAACCATTCTCATGCATTCCATACTCAAAAAAAGTGACCTGAAACCAAAGACTATCTTCATACATGGTGAAACACCACAACCACTTACCTAGAAGAGTAGAATTGTGAGCCAGTCTGTTAGCCAGATTGAGAGCTCTCTTCCTTTTGTTCCTTAACACCTCTTTCCATTTGACCAATTGATCCTTTCTAAACCTCACCCTCCCATGAGATTTGCCTCTGAAATATCTCAATTATTTTAGCCACCTTAACCAGGATTGGAAATATCGACAAAAATAAAAGGAGGCAAGGAAAGATTCTCTTGAAATTGAAGCTTTAAACCATTCACATACCTTGCTACCAACTAATCAGCATTCTTGTGTAAATTCTTGTGAAATCACGAGTACACTCTTGCACACTTCTATCCCAATGCCTTAAGGATCAAGTACTGGTTATACAACTAGCTAGAAAAGAAAGAAGAAAGCGGCAAAAAGTTAGATAGAGAAGCCTGAGTAATGGTGATCTTACTCCTCAAAAATGGTGATTTCTTGTCCATGTGGCTAACCTTCTGTCTATCTTCTCAATAGCAGGACCCTAGAAGCTTAAATTATGGGGGACGCACTAGTGACAAACCATATGTGCAAGACCAAAGCACCCGGCTGGGGGAGGCTCCATATAGTTTTATTTGGGGAGTAATGTTTTGGTTGTTCTGTCAATTGATTGAGAGAAAGAGGCTCCGAAGGTGTCTTCCATTGATTTTGAATTCCTTTATGTTTATATCTATCCTTAGCTCTAGAATTTCTAGCAAATGATAGACTCCTCAAATACAGTAGAATTTCAATGGCAGTAGTGATGACCGCGGAGAAGACTGATGGAAAAGTAACAATAATCTTTGATTAACTTCATCTATAATTCCTTTTCTTTCGTTATCTAGCCCTTTTGTCTTTTAATAACTTGCACCACCCCCCACCTTTTCAAAGGCATGTGAACCAGCTTCTTGATTTTATCTCTTATTGGGGCTACTCTTAGACTTGGTGTTAGAGATAGTGGCTCAAATTCACTAGTCTCTAGATCCAAGGGGGAGGGCTGAGTAGGAGTCTTAAGTTGTAACCCTAATTCATTATTTGAATTAGTGGAAACTTCTTCTCTCCCGTGGACGTAGGCTTTGCCGAACCACTTATATCTGTGTGCATAGTTTTGATCTTCTGTTTACTGTGTTTATTATTTTTGCTTGATCCCGAACAACACTTGGATATGTTCATTCCTTATATTTTCTTTCTTAGTATTTTCATGGTTCCATCTCAGCATCCAGTCGCAGGTATGCTCATTGTATGAATGTGTTGCTTCTTAACTATCCAACATTACGCACCTTATATCATAGCAGGCCTAATAGCCTCCCTATAAAGTTCACCTTTAGGTTAAGTAAAATTTAACAGTTACATAGCACTAGGATCGCTTCTCCCCTTGTGTATCATTGATGTGATGATTATGCATCATAAGCATTGAGCATGATATATTGGATAGGATGAATACTAGCCTCGTTTGATAATATCTATGCATCAGGTTTTTGTTTTTTGCAAAGATGATACTTAGCAATCATCAGATGTTGTTTGAAAACACGAAGAATTTGATAGTGTTATCTTATTCATATTTTACTTTTCTAGGTTTTACTTGGTGTTGGGGAGATCATCTCTTCGAGGTCCTGTCCCAAGGTATTCTTCTATCAAACTATGAAGTATGCCTTAAATGAAGACTGTCGAGGCTGTCTAGAAAAAGTTCTACAAAGTGATACAAGAAACCTACCATTTATGTCCGGTAGGCTATAGCTGAAATTGACTTAAGTTAGAGAATGAAATTCTTTAGATGTTGGTAGTCAAAGTTACTAGATTTATTGCCGATCTCAGTGGTCTTTCAGGAGTAGACATGTTTGTATTTATTCAGCTTTTCTCAAATCTAGGTACTATTGTTGAATGGCTCACATGATCGAGAAACTAGTGGCTTATCTGCATCTTGCTTTATAACTGCCATTGCGGATGCTCTTAATCGAACATATGGAGATCCTCATAATTGTCTCAACAACTCTGTACGTGAATTGATGCAATTCGTTTGAGGATTTCACATGTAAATGCATTGTTACTGTGCTTCCTAGTGTACACTTTTTTTGGAATCTGAATAGTAGTAGAAATTGATATGCTGCATATATGTGGATTTCTTTTCAGAAAACATAGTGGTAAATATTTGTAATGAATCTCTCTTACCAGGAAAAAAAAGGTTTACAAAGACGGGAACAATGGGATGATATATGTAATGGATCTCTCTTACAACAAAAGAAATGTTTCGAAGAAGGGGAAGTGATGAAAAATAGTTTTATTAGCTGAGACATCGAAATAGACGAGTACTTTTGGTAGAAGGAAATTCACACCATAATGATATTTTGTAGACTTCCAGACAATTATCAACCCTATGACCAAATTGGAGAGATTTACCGTATTTGACTATAATATAATTGCTTCCTTCTTTGATCAAGTCTGAATATTTAATTTTTAAATCGCAAGTGAGATTGATACATTTACATTCTGGGAAGCAAGCTCTTAAGTCACCCAACCCAATATTTAATAAAGAGGACACAGAAATAGAGATGGTCACCTCAGCATCTCAATTGGAAACTGTATAACTCATCTTTATTCAATAAATTCAATTATATCAATCCAAATCCATTATACTCTAAGCCAGACTCCTTTTATAGACCTTTATTACTTGAATTCCTAATTAAAAATTAATTAAAAAGGAAACTCCTTTACCACCTTTTCCAAATAAAGATATATCTTTGCTCAATCTAAAACATTTACCACTTACTATAAAATAGAAATTTTGTGGAATTACTATAGGTAGTAAAATCTGAATAAAGCTTTACCGACTTAAACCTTTTCTACTGGTCCCAGAAGTCTTTCTTAACTATTGGTGAGGTATGATACAGTGTAGCAGTGACACATTGTACTCCATGCTTCCTCACCTCCTGATTGGTTCTCCACCAAGGTTGATGATTAAAAAAAAAATCTAATTAATCTTCCTTCAGCTCCGATTAATGAAAAGTCACCATCTCTGAACCTCCACATATTATGATTGGTTTGTGAAAACACTACGCTGCTTATTAAGGAAACTACCTATTTAGGGACATGTTTTAGAGATGTCCCCAAGTCAGAATCCCCAGATTCGAACAAGTTCAACTGGAGATTTGAGAGTTCTTTTCATTATCTGTTACCATTGACTTTTGACCTATCTTACATAGATTCTCCTGTCAGGATCATGAATCATGTCCCCATACTAATAGATACAAATCCAGACACTGACATGGCATGGATTCAACTAGACACGGTTAACAGTGTCGGCAAGGGAAGAAGAAGATTCTCTTCAGCATAACCATGCAACATATTGAGAACCTTCTTTCTTTAGCATTAGACACAATATGAAATTCAGGCAACACCCACCATCACTAATGGCATGTGCTTCTCTTACAAAAAAATTGTTACATAGTAGTTTGGTTTTATGGTCATTTTTTCCCTCCAGGCTCACTTGTAATTGTCATCAGTAGCCATTGCCGACATGAGTCCCTTCTCAGCAACCTCTAGAACATATTTTCTACTTCTGGGGTATATTGTAATTCGTCATTGACCTTTATTCACTTTTTCTTGCAAAGCGTTGTATGCAATCAGATTAAAAAAATTTGGTTCACGTCAATTTGTCTGATAATGACCGGGTTCCGCACTTAAAGCATGCTTCATCTCTGGAACTAAGAAGAGTTTTCCCATTATAAACTATGAGAAGTAGGATCATTTTATTGTTTTGCTGGTTTAGGCAAAATATATTTTCCGTTTGGTTGTCTTAGCACAATGATAGGTTTCATTCATGAGAATCCAAGTCAGATTTATTCGATGGCTGCATTCCATATACCAGCAGAACAAACTTCTTTCCTAATTTAGTTCACAGTTACAAGTTAAGAAGAGCTTGTGAAATTCTCCTTGTATTCCCCGGGATGCTCAATTATCTTGGCTCAAGGTCTTTGCAATCTACCGAATAGAGCCCAAGTATAATGAAATTGAAGAAACTTTTCTCTAGTCGTCTTTGGTAAAGCTTAATGGAAAATTTAGGTGTGAGCTTGTGGGGATGGACATCTTACTTGCTATCTTAATTAGATCTTTTTTTTTTTTTTTGATCGGTAAATAAAGTTTCTATTAAAGAGGCCCTAAGGCCAAAAAGCTATACAAGTAAGTATT
>JAUPMG010032537.1:0-10213 GCA_031762675.1 Pachysandra terminalis | reverse complement strand
ATCCAATCAGAAATCCAATGAATCATGAAATAGGTGATCCGAATTCGATCCTCAACTGATCTGAGTTCGATCCGATAGCGAAATCTGAATCCAATGAATTACGAAATAGGTGATCCGAATTCGATCCTTAACTGATCCTAGTTCGATCCGATAGCGAAATCCGAATCCAATGAATCACGAAATAGGTGATCCAAATTCGATCGGATAGTGGATTCGGATTATATTTTGGATCCGATTATATTTCGGATCGGATCCGATCATTTTTATTCGGATAGGATCACTAAAGTGTTCTACAGAATCCAAAGTCTTCTACAGAATCCAGATCGGATCCAATCATTTTTATTCGGATAGGATCACTAAAGTCTTCTACAGAATCCGACATTATCTGATCCGTCCAATCCGATTCGAATCGGACTGGATCATGATCCGGTCCGTTGACAGGCCTAGGTTTTCTGGCCCTTTAGAAACTTCCGCAAACAGGGCCTTTGTATGATAATCAAGTGGGATATGTGGTTATGTATAATGATTCCCATGATGGTGTATCTACATGTACATGCATGACTAAAGCATGGATTGGGGTGGAGGGAAATTTTATACTAGTAGCTCAAGTGGGTAATGTGGATATATATGTGTGTGTGTATTTCTTATATGATGTGTGTGTGTATATTTAATATATGATGATATATAATCACTGAAATGATGGTCATGATGTGTAGGAGAAGACAAGGGAAGCGACAGAAACGATGGAGGACAAGGCGTATGCAGCCAAGGACAAAGCAGCAGACACAGCTCAAGCAGCCAAGGACAACGCAGGAGACACAGCCCAAGCAGCCAAAGGGCGTGCACAGGAAACAATGGACAGTGCAGGAAGCTATATGAAGGAGAAGACAGATGCAACAAAGGAGAAAACATCTGAGGGTGCACAGTCGACCACGGAGAGTGCCCAAGCAGCCAAGGAGAAGACTGGAGGGATACTTCAGCAAACTGGGGATAAAGTGAAGGGCATGGCTCAAGGTGCAGCTGAAGCTGTGAAGCAGACCTTGGGTATGGCTGGTGGTGAAGAAGGTGGTGCTACTGCAACCAATACTAGGAAGGATAGGGAGTAGTTTTTAATAAAAGTTGTCCCAAGTGCACCACCTCGGTGTATGTTTGGTGTTTTCCTTGTGTTGTTGCTTTGTCTTTAGCTCTTTGATTTTGTTGCTTTGTCTTGGTGTAAGGGTTATTTAGGAGTGAACTGTGTAATGAACCAGAAACTGTGACCTTTTGGTTTGTTTGTTCAACTTCTATGAAATGGAATCATAAATTTCCCTTTACTAATTGTTATTATTAGTATTAAGCCTTTTTTTTTTTTGTTTTTTATTTCTATTGGTGGTTGTTATTGGAATTAAAGATTAGTTTTTTGGTTTGTTTGTTCAACTTTTAATACCTTCAATCTGTGATTGAAATCTCATATTATATTTTGTTGTTTAGAACATTTGCCTTCTATTGAATGAAGATTAGGGCTTTTGAGTGAATGTATTGAATTATAACAATTTTGGATCATTTAGCCTTTTGAAATTAGATATTTTGTTCTTATTAAAAACTTTTTTAGATTTTTTATTTTACCCTTATATATGTTGAATTATTATTCCATTTATTGAATATATTGAATTTTATCATTTTTGGATCATTTAACCTTTTGAATTAGTGATTAATAAATGATATTTATTCTTATTATAAGCTTCTTAAATTTTTTTTATTTAATTTACCATAATATATATTAAATTATTATTCCCCCTTTAATACTTATTCCCTACATTAGGTTGGAAAGTTTTTTTAAAAAAAAAATTACTATTACAAAAATTTCATTTATTTGCAACTAACTTCCATACTTCATGGAAGGTAAAAGAGTAAGGTTGAAGAATCTCTCTCTTTGCAAAATCGCTCCGTCGATCTGCCTCTTTACTGTTTACTCGCTTTCAATTTGGCCCCTTTTGTTTCTTTGATTTCCAATTTCCTAACTCAGCTGCGTTTTCATATTTCCGAGTTAGATTACTTGTTGGTAGTTTCTGTCTGTCATGTGATTTCAATCTTTCTGAGTTGGATTACATGTTGGGTAGTTCTGTTTCTTTCATGTGACTTCAATCTGTTTGAAGGAAGGTTTGAAAGAAGCTTAACAGAAATGGTGGGTGGTGGAGGTATCCCTCCCTCACTGCGCAAGCTGGTTGCTGGTGCTTCTATTCTATTAGGTGGAATGCTCTCCCTCTCGTTGGCTTCGTCTGTTGCTATTCGAACACTACAAGCTGTTTCTGAAGCTAAACGGGTATTTTAAATACGACCCCTTTTCTTATAACTCCATTGTTTTAATGTACCCCCAATTGCTGAGACTACATTTTTCTTGGGTTTTTTTGCAGAAAAAATTTGCAATGCCATGTGGAGTTTGTAAAGGAAGAGGGTTTTACCCTTGCAAATTGTGCAAAGGGAATTCCACTATTGAATGGTCACCTTTATATGATCCCATTTTCATAAATCCTTGTCTTTGCCCCACTTGTGAAGGAAACAGGTCAGTGCTCTATTTCCCTTTTTGTTGTTGTTGTTGTTGTTGTAATGTCTGTTGTGATATTGGTTTTGGAGCACAGTTGAGTATTTGGAAACTCTTGCTAAATTTCAAGAAAGTAATAGCTGGATTCAAGTTAAAAAAGAGTTAAATTTTGTAGCGTCAAATCCCGATGCCAGTGATCTGGTCACCGGAATACAAACACCCCAAACAACAATGAATGATTCCGGCAAACCCATGGAAATATCCCCAATAAGTGTTTGCAAAGAAATCAAGTAATATGGAAAGTGTAAAGAAACTAAACAGACCATAAGACAATCAATTTACGTGGTTCACCAATAAGGGTTACGTCCACGAGTAATTTGGCAAACAAATCTATTATCAATAATGAAGAAATACAAGGATGAAGTTCAAACCCTTACCTCTCCAACAACAGGGTTAAATCCCACCTCCTATACCTTCTCTAGCAAAACCCAACCTTCACAAGATACACCGTCTTCCTAAACCCAAAAAATCACCTTGAGAAGAACAAGACCCTCGTTGGGATTGTGGGATTTTATAAGAGAAGAAGAAGAACCTTAGAAGAGCATTGTGGGGTTTTACAAGAGAAGAAGAACCTTAGAAGAGCATAGAAAAATCTGTATCCTCTTTTTGTTCTCTAAAGAAGAGAACCCCAACTAAAGAAACTCCTTTAGTAGACCAAATAAATCATCCATAAAACCATTTGAATTAATTCTTAAAAGCCCCCTCTATAAAAGGAAAATAGCACTCTTACCCAAGAGTGATGCTTTTATATCACCAATCCCAACAAATTTGCTTAGAATCTGGAGAAACATTATCAAGTATTTCCTATATAATACTTAAAATATCAAACCTTATGTAAGCTGATAAAAAAAATGGAAACCTCAATCAGGTGATCAACTGTGTTCCAAGATGAACTTTGAGTTTTCAACTTTTTTTGTGTTGTTTGTGTTGGATTCCAGTTTGATGGATTCTTGTGCTGTTGCAGGTTACAGCGCTGTCTAAACTGTCTTGGAAAGGGGTACATTTGACTTGTAAGAGGTGAATTATAGATTATGTGAGTCACCATATTACATTTTGTAGAAGGCTTGCCTATTGTTCAATTTTGTAGATTCATTTCTATCCTTTATCAAAACTAAATTTAAGCTTATATAGGTGATTATTGAATGGACAGAAGTCTTTTCTTATTGTTATTATGTATTTTGGAAGTATTGTGAGGTTATTTTTATTATCATTGTAATCAACCGGTAAAGTCAGTCTTACCCTCTCTAGGTGACTTGGGGACCAATTTTAGCAGCTAAATAGAACAACAACAATGATAATACCTCATCCCAACATCTGGTTTGCATTTAGGATTTAGCAAAGTTTCGCGGCTGTTTACCCACACCCCCCTCTCTTTTACACGGGCTTGAGACTTGTGTTAATGCACAAAACTAATATGGCAATGCAAAACAAGTTTGCTGGAGTTTTGCCAACCCACACAGGTTAGCTTAACTGGTAGGTTCTCCAGCTAAGGAACTGGAAGTCCTAGGTTCGAGTCTCCGGGCGTACCTGATATATGGTCCTTGTGGGTGGGGTCATATATCCGGGGTTCACCCTGTCCCCACTAAGTGAGGTCGGGGGTTCCACATCACCAAAAAAATAAAAATAAAAAATAAAATAAAAATAAAAAGCTTTTTGGTCTAATAGCTATCTGTTTGGGGCTCAAAACTTGTCTGCACAAACTAACCCAAGGTACTTACTGAAAGGGAAAAGGCTTAAAATCCTTGAGTGTTCTGATTTTTAATTTATTTCATTCACTACAACATTAAATGCTCGTCCACATTTCAGATGACATTTTTCCTACTATATATATATATATATATTATTTGATTCAAGCTTTCAATGTGTCGAGACATATTCATCATCATAAGAATCATATTGTTTACCTAGCTTAAAACCGTACTGACATTGATAATACTTTGAAAATCCATATGGGTGTTAATGATCTGGTTGCTCCTTTAAGATATTGAATAGGAGAGATCTAGTTTACTGTTTTATTTGATGAATTTATAGTCCATATCTCAACTCTGGGTTTGGCAATCTAATTGCATATTGTAAATTTTTATTCCTAGCTACTACTTTTTGATTAACATTACTAGTAACCAGGACCAAGCACTCCTGTATGCTTTTTGTTTTATAGTCCTTTACTAACTGGCCTACTAGTTCCATGGTTAGGGATCACTTGACTGATCAGTTTGACTATGTCAATTAACACACTAAATATAATGTAACCTGATAGAACTTTAGATCCCGAGTCTACTAAGAAGCAACTGTGGTCACCATCTCCAGGATTGAATCTTTTAGCAGTTATGAATGTCATCACCTCATTCCTCCTCAAGAACTCCATGCCTTCCGCCCTCGAAAATATCCAATAGAATGAGGATCACGTAATGGGTCCTCGTGATATCCTCATTTCCTTCACCACATCTATAGCAAGAGTAATGGCATCCTGCACTCATACAGAATTTGTTGAGATGTCCCATTAGATCTCGTAAACTGCAATTCTTTTTGACTCAAGTCTCTGAAATACCTTAGCGGAAGACCATCAAGTGATATAGATCCCAGGTGCCAGTGGCTTTGCTGCTGCAATTTCTCCCCAACTCTTGAAAGCTGTTCTTCGATGACCCTTCACATTCTCCGAGGGCCCTTCACATCTAGGTTAAAGTCTATATGTTCCAGATTCCAGATTGGTCGTCAACACGATGAGGACTCTATACTTAGTTTCTCAAAATACACCTGCATTCTCAAAGGATATGTTGCATAAAATCTAACAATGTCAACTAATAGTTAGAGCTAGCAACTTCCAATGTCGCCTGAAACTGTCCGTATTGGCATGATGACGAGTGTTAGAGCTAGCAATTTCTGACCTGACTCATCTAGTTGCCCGAAAGTGTCCCGGTTGGCATGCATCCGTATTACTACATCGGGTCAATCTCAATATGCTCAAATATTGGTCAGATTGTCATGTTGAAATGGGTTGACTGGTTACAGTGAATGCTTATTATGTAAATGTCCTTTTGTTGCCACCCCTTATTCTGTCCACTGATTCTTCTCCAATGCATTGTTGCATGAGCAGCTTTTGATATCATTCCAAGTTTGTATTCACCAAAAAAGGCAACCAAAGTTGCCCTGGTAATGGGGTTTCCATATATTGAAATTTCATATTCTAATTCTAGCGTATTAGTAGTTACAGTAGTTATTGAGAAGGTAGTAAATAGTAATTAGTGAACAAGTCTTTTGTCACGCACCAAAATCTTTGTGCACACGAATCTCAAAGTATGACCATCGAACCCAGCCATTGAATTTACTCAATTGGACCATTACCATGTCCAACAACCATTCACAGTATAAGAATTTAACCACATTGTGAAAGCCTTCACAATAAACCAATCAAAATAATAGTTTCATACATCAAATCCATAAGAGAAACAGGAATGAATACCAAAATCAATATCCTTGACATCCTTCGCTATTAAAACCCAAAATCAAGACAATCTCTACTACAAAAATGACTAATTTGATGAAAGCATTGTCCAAGACGCATTCCATAACAACCTAGATCATCAGCTAACTCATCCTTGTCCTTAACTTGAAAGTTTCCGCTTAAAATACGTGAGCTTATGAGGCTCAATAAGTAACTACTAGCCATGACCACAAATCAAAATATGATAAGAATATAGCATGATTAATGATCTTTAATAAAGGTTTAGTATCTAATTTTCATAACAAATTTATAGATAAGAAGAAAAATGAATGACATGATCAATGATATGTTTATGCATCCATTCACATGATTCTAGAATGTATATGCATAATGCAATGCACACAAAGGAATGCAACTTAATCTAATGGATGATTTATGAATTGCTTTGTATTAAGCCTTGCCTTTCATCAATAACCCCATTTCCATATAGAATTTCTGGGAATTAACTTAACCCAAGGAGTGATCGGAACACACCCTCTTCATTTTGGGGAATCACTACCCCATGTATGAATAAATCCTACATTTGTTTTTGATAATACTCTACCCAAGGTGCAGGGCAGACCATAGTCCTTCTGGGAATTTCAACCCGAGGTAGACATTGACCCTCTAGGTTCCATCTCAAAGAGAAATCCAGATCCAATCTTTCTCCATAGGCTCCCTTAACACTAGTCACAACACAAATATGCATGAATGCAGAGGACATATTTGAGTCCTTCCTTGTAACATGTCATATTCCATCATGTAAGTATGCATTACAATTTCATTATCCATAATAGAAACTTTTTACCAATCCTCATCCACATGTTACTCCGCCTTATCTGGTCTTTGTATCAACACTAGTGTTTAAAAACTCTTATAGGGTTGGTAACTCGAGAATTCACCTATTCGAGTAATTCGATAACTCGGTCCGAGTTACCAGCTGGTTAGTATAGAAATATTTAATATTTTAAAAATATATAAAATATAATAAAATTAAAAATGTGAAAAGAAATCATAGAAAAGTGTAAAAGTCGAGCACATTAATATCTTAGATGAGATTTAAACAAACATCAAGAGTCCCAAGTTATGTTTTCTTGAGGTTTAAAGTCCAAATTCCTAAAAACTCTAAACAGAATATAAAGAGTCTCGAATTACGTCTTCTTTTAAAAAAATCTGTTTTTATAGATAAAGATTAAATATGGAATTAGAGATTAGGTAAAAAGATATTTTATCCAAAATCTAGTTAATCGGCTGAGTCAACAGAAAACTCGGACGAGTTTTCTGGTGAACAGCTGGCTATCTGCCTTTGGTTTTTAGGGCGAGTTAACCAGCAAAACAACCGATCCGAGTAACTCGGCTGAGTTTTCCGAGTTACTCGCGAGTTTTAAAACACTGATCAACACAATTCGTGTGGTAGGTAAATCAGTACATTCACAAAATCATGGAATGACATGCTTAAAACTAGCATAATATGAGGTTAAATGTTGACAAATCATTCAGTAAAAATTCTAGAAAATCACCATTCGATTGACCAAACATCTGTGTTCGGTCGATCGAAGTCATCCCTCGATTAGCCAAATCATGAATTAATCAGAAGATGGTTTTTGTATTTGCTGTCGAAGGCTCTTCGGTTGGTTCTCAGTTGATTGAACACAACCTTCGATTAACCGAGCATGCACTTCGGTTAACCGACTAAAGCACCCAAAAACTAGGAAGAGTTATGATGAGGCATTTGGTTAATCGAAACTTTCCTTCGAATTGGCCGAAGCATGTAAACTCAGTAGATTTCCAAATTTTAATCCGACTTGAAATTTAAATCTAAAGTATGTTATGTTAGTCTAAACCAATCTAAAATCATGTAATACGTTACCAGAATCCTTTTTAAACAATAAATTCATGCATACATACCATTCTAATAGATCTACACATATTTTTATTAGATATGTAATCATATGAGTAAACAGTGTAAGATAGCATTTATAATCATAATTTAGAATATGCTTGCACCTTAGACGAATAATTCTCAAAAGAATATCCTTAAACATAGAACATGATCTTCTAAAGCTTGAGACACAAATATCATACATGATTTGAAGGTGAGCAAGTAGTACTGATTATGAGCCAATTTAGAAATTGATTTAATTTAAATACAATATGACAAATGGCAAGATCAATCGTGTAATTACACATTCAAAGAATGTATAAATAAGTATATTTCTAAAAGCCCATCCGAGAGAAGCATTTCAAAATTACTAGTATATTTTGAAGTTTTACTTAAAATAGACTTCAAACCATATTCTCGAAGGAAAATCTTCAAAACATTCAATTAACATACCATGAAAACATTTATAGGTTAACCACCTCGAGAAGGCTAACTCGTCATCATAAAGTATTATAATATCCCATACGAGAAAAGTTATCATTATAATGTTATTTCGAAGTTATATTTCGAAATAATCACCATTATGCATTTCGAGAAGATATCCCGAGTAACCATCTCGAGGCTTCATCATGCATTTCGAGAAGACATCTCGAAATCACCATTTGAAATGACTATTTCAAATTCTTTAAGAGTATTAGTATTTTGAATTATCTTTCGAAAGTACTGTATTTCTATTTCGAAATAATCACTCTAAATAATCATTTTGACACTTCGAAGTCATAATGTTGAATTTGTCTAAAGGATATTCCCTGACATCCAATCATTCTTTGAAGCCTCTAACTTCGAAGTAATTTACTTAAAACACAGGAGAAAATAAACATTAGACTTTCAGGAATGGAGGGTTAGAGAGATAAGTCCTATCAAGATCATTATTGTTATAACGTCATATTCATTAACAAATCCAAACGTTTCGAAAGCATTTATTGAAACGTTGCATATTGAATTAGGCGTTTTGGATATTGAATATTCAAATCAAAACACTTGTTCAACTAAACGTTTTCAATTCATTCATAAAACGTTGCAAACGGTTAGATAATGAATCTGGGACTATTAAAGGTGAATGAAGCATCAGAAAGAGAGATTGGATTCTTTGACATTTGACATCCTTTGAGAATTGCAGAGCTTTTGTCTTAAGTCATCTTTTCTGAAAATCATTAAGTTCTATGTTGTCTTTCTAAAGATTCCTGACTGATCTTACTCTTTTCTCCATTTGTTTACTCTGTGGCAAAAGAAAACCTTTCATTGGAACGGACTTTCTTTGATGTAGGCTAACGAAAGCAAGTATTCGAATCCTTCGATTGTTCAAACTTCTCTGGCAAATTGACATTTAGGTCATTCACCGTTTGTGCATCACCAATACTTGTTCAGAAACTTAACAATGCAAGTTTGCTAGATAAACACTACTCTTCTTCTCCTCTCTGACTTCTGCAAAAGCTAACCCAAGCTCTCAAAACCTCCTTGAATTTTTGTTCAACTCCCTCCCAAGAGCACCCTTTGGTCTTTTATGAAGCCAAAGTGAAGTGACGTGCGAGTAAAGATGCGGGTTATGGGGTAGGGGTGGCAATGGGTCGGGCTTGAGCCGAGCTTGCACTCCAATATAGCACTACTTGTGTGTGTACAAGTTTGGTCCGGCCCAATCTTCGGCCTCAAAGGTGTAAATCTGAGCCCCATGTTTTCAAGATGCATCAAGCCCGTCCTTACAAATTCAATTGTTTTACTTTTTAAAATTAAAAAACTATAAATTACAAGGATATTTTGTAAATGCCTATAAAAAAAACTAATCAGCCCAACCCAATCTAGCATTAACCCGAGCCTGACTTGAAAAACCATTCGGGCCTTAAACTCCAGCCTGGCCCGACCCTAGAGGTTACTTATCCTTATCCAAACCCATCCAATTATAGGGTCCGACTGATCAGGACTGGCAGGTCAACCGGCACATTGCTATCCCCATGTGGATGTGATACTATATGGGTGAACCACGTATTTTCGTGTGTCATTATTATGGTTGTATTTTGCCTGTGGTATTGATGATCGAGCAAATTTCAAATTTAAATCGGGCGAATGGCAAGGCGCCACGTAGCAAAGGCAATTGTGTATGAACCAATGGAAGGTAACTCGGATTCACTTTAGCCCGGGCCTAACCCACCCTGAGATGGGCGAATTCGTCATCAGGGTATGCCCCCTTTAAAAGGCCGAGGTGGGGGGTAAA
>JAUPMG010032497.1:0-14612 GCA_031762675.1 Pachysandra terminalis | reverse complement strand
TTCCTCCGAGGTACGGTCGGGCGCCGAAGCGGGGACCTCTCCCAACAAGGTTTGCTGCATCCACAAGGATTCGATACTGAGACCACTTGCTTAAGCGACCCGAGCCCCTTCCACTCGGGCCAACCTCCGTTGGTACCCTAAAATATATTTGATACACAAGCTACAAAAGAACTTACACGGATAAGCTTTAAAGCTCACAAGCTAACCACTGGTTAATCCCTAGAAATATTTTCCAATATTTAGGAAACTTAGTTTCCTTTTCAAATATGTTTGTATTAGTTTTTCACACCATATTAGGCTCTTAATTCTGTTGTGGTTAGTTTTTATTGTTATTAGGACAACAAAAAGGTAGAAATCATCTGAGATCTTACCATGGGATGAAAACTGGGCACATTGGCTATTGCTCCATGTGCCTCCTTGCATGACCAACCATCTACTCGCCTGGTTTAAAATGCTCCACGCCTCTTGTTTGTAGAAGATTTTCATTCCTTTCTTGCCACAAAACGAAAAAGGATTTCAAATTCTCTGCAACGTTTCTTATATTGAGGGCATGCATTCTTGACTTTGGAGGTAATTGGAGTGAGCATTTATCATTCGTGGAATTCTCGTACAACAATAATTATCAATTAAGTATTGGCATGACACCTTTTGAAGTACTTTATGGCAGACCATGCAGATCTCCAGTGTGTTGGACAAAAGTTGGTGAGAATAGTATACTTGTACCTAAGCTCATTCAAGAAACTATAAACGAGGTAAAATTGATTAGAGGCAGACTGAAGATCACACAGAATAGACAGAAAAGTTATGCAAATTAGCGGAAGAGAGAGTTCGTATTCTCAGTGGATGACCATGTATTTGTAAAGATTTCTCCTATGAAAGGTGTGATGAGGATTGGCAAGAAAGGAAAGTTATTACCTCGTTTCATTGGTCAGTTCGAAGTGCTAGAATGTATTAGGAGTGTTGCCTATAGAGTTGAACTACCGCCTTAGTTGTCAGTTGTTCATAATGTATTTCATGTATCCATGTTATGGAAATATGAACCGGATGAATTACATGTGCTAGATTGGAGACAATTACAGCTGTGAGAGGATGTATCTTATGAGGAGCTACCGCATCGCATAGTAGACCGAAAAGAACAAGTTTTGAGAACCAAGACAATCCAGTTGGTGAAGATTCAGTGGAGTCATCAAGATGAATCTAAAGCTTCGTGGGAGTTAGAATTAGAGATTCGGAGTCGATATCCTTCATTGTTTGTAGATTGAGGTATGTAATTTCGAGGACAAAATTTCTTTAAGGGAGGCATAATGCAATGACCTAGACCTAATTATATATAAATTAAAAACAATTAATTAATGATTTAAATGTAATTTAAAAAAATTAAATTAACCATTCCCAGTATTTTTTGATAAACTAAGTATGTTATTTGATTGATTTGGGGGTATTTTGTACTTAAATTATCTAATGGGGATAATAGATTATTTATACTAATTTTGGGTGTTTTGTGTAATTGCAAATTCTTGTGTCTTTGGACTTGGGCTAAGTCTAATGGGCTCATAACCCATGTACCCAACCTTGGTCGTTTGGCCCATGTGGCTAAACCTTTCCTAGTTGGTAATTCAACATTTAGTTTTGAATTAGAATTTGTAGAGAGGGAGTACACAACTCCCCCCTCACTCCTCTATTAAAGATAACTGTTTTAGTTATGGAAGGACTCTAAGCCTTCCATATCCATTGTTTTGCTACGTATGTTCTGATCAAAACCTAGAGAGATATTGTGTGCTACAGAAGAAAGAGAAGAAAAGGAAGAAGAAGAAGGAGAGGAAGTTCTGCACTTCTAAGAGATTTTCTATGCATAAGAGGTAAGTACAAATGTTTTCAATGCATGTAGATAATCATGTTTATGTGTTATATATGTTAGGAATGGGTGTGGATGCATAAGAATGATTATAAAGTGATAAGATAGTTGTTAGAATTCTTCTTCATGATTTTCTATACCCTAATAGATTTGTGAATGATATATGTGTGTAATCATCACAAAAGTTGTTTATGTTTATTTGGGATGTTTGTATATGTGTTTGAGACGTCAAATTCTGAGTTTGGAGTGTTTCGAATGGGTATAGCATTACCTATGATTGAAATCTTCCTTGGACCTTGAATTTGGGAAGTGCAGTTTCCCAGGTTTTGGTCAAATAGTGGAGTCAATTGGTTGACCGGTTGGGTGTTTAGGTCTAGCGATCGGATGGTCCCGGTCAATAAAACTTCCCTTGCTATCTTGGGTGTGCTGTAGGTAATCGGTCGACTAGCTATGCGACCGGAAGGTCCCAGTCGATGAATACCTATGTTCTGTTCTTATGACTTGTAGGGTTTCGGTCGATTGGTTGGTGTGGTTCGGTCGACCGGTCAGGCCATTTTAGTGATATGAAACATTAAAAGCATGGGTAGGTTCTAATTAGGAGGACACAGTGGAACCTCTTATGGACTATCATGCATGTATGTGAGACTTATGATTGGGCACTTTGGATAGGTTCTAGTTAGGAGGACACAATGGAACCCTCTTATAGACTATCATGTGCAACGAATGAATTATGAGGAATACATGTGGGTATGTGTGATATGATTGCTTACATTCACAAAATAGCATGTTGATGGTTCATATTATGACTCAGCCGTCACTGTTGCAGTATAGAATGCATTTAATGCATATCAAAAATCACCTCTTTATTCGATAATGCGCTTACAACACGTCTAACCGCGCGGCATGTTTTAAGCGTAGGGGGGCTAATGATGATAAATCAATTTGAAAATTGAATTGCTTCAATAATAACATGCCATCTAGCAGAGTCATTTTATATAATTATACTTTTAAAACTATTCGAAGTGTCATGAATAAAGAACATACCTTTGAAATAGAAAGTATTTCTTTGAAGAACCCATTTATATTGGGAGTATACTTTAGAAGTCTCGTATTTCAAAAGCCCATTTAATTTGGGAGAATCGTTTCGAAATCAATGTATACTCTAAGGCTCTATATAAGATGGACCTCAGATCATGCTTCTGAGGGAAAACCTTCGAAGCATTCAATATTGGAAGGATAACCTTAGAATAGCATCACTTGAGAGAAAACTTTCAAAGTGATCAATTTTTGAAGCATTAAATATTCTATGGATAACCTTAGACCAACATTCCTTCAAGAGAAAAGTTTCGAAGTGATCAACAAACATCTTGAAGCTCTACTTGAGATAGACTTCAGACCATTATTCTTTTAAGAGTTTATCTTTGAAATGTTCAACAAAGTATTTGAAGGTTCTAATTGAAATAGACCTAAGAACAAGTATTTAGAAGCTCTACTCGAGATGGACATCAGACCAACATCCCTTTGAAAACTCATTCGTATGGGAGAATTAATTCGAAGTATTATATCTCAAATGCCCATATGTGTTGTAGAATTAATGCAAGTATGATGTTTTACAAGCCCACATATGTGTTAGGAGTATTATGCCAAATTTATATATTCTAAGGGTCCACTTAAGATGGAACCTCGGATCAGTCTCATTTCAAATGATTACCTGTATTACATCACGATGGGATAAATCCTTCAAAGTGATCTAAGTTATTATAAAATTTCTCTTGAAGAAAATACTCAAGAGGAATTGGTAAAATGATTAAAGCATTACTATTTCTAATATGAACTGATTACAAATACTTTGTCACTTCTAAATACATCTCTTTTTGAAGTAAATTCAAAATAAGGCTTCTAGTACCTTTATATTATCTTATGTTCTAGTTTTCGACACCTAATCTCTTTAGCTTCAGCCATTCACAAACCGTTGTGGTTTGTGGGAACTGCTAGACAGTATGGCGATAGTTGAGTCCGTCGATGGAGCTTGAGAAAAGAAAGCACAAGCTGAAGTGCTTGCTTCAATTTCTTAATTTGTTCTTCATGAACATCAAGTTTCAAGGTTGCTTTAACATAAGAACTACTACCTTTCGACTTTGAAGATAAGATTTGTGAAAACAATCTTACACCAAGAGCACCAGCCAGTAGAAAAACTCAAATAAGATTTGGAGTATGGTAACTGAAATCGGCTGACATTCTTGTTTATTTCTTCAAAACCCATAGGGTCTGCGAATACTCGGACCACCTTCTTCTTACCAACTTGGCTTTTGAGAGTCATTCAAGCAAGATAATTTGATCCCTTGGGACCTCTTTCATTTATAAATGATTCAAATCGACTTCGAATACCAAACGACAGTTTTTGGAAAATATTGTAGGCGCATGAGTTATGCAATCCTCTAATAACGTTTCAAATATCATTTAATATGCATGGAAAATTGTCTCTTTCTTGATAGTGCATTTACAACGTGTCTAAACAACATGTTCTAAGCGCAAGAGGTTAATGATGATAAGCCAATTTGAAAATTGATTTGATCCAATAGTAGTGAGCCATCTGGCAAGATCAATTATGTATTTAAATCATTCGAAGGAGGAACGTATCTTCGAAATTTCAAGCATTAATATGAAATCCTACTGTTGTTGGAAGTATACTTTTTAGAGTAATATATTTCCTAAGCCCATTTAATTTGGGAGAATCATTTCAAAAGTAGTATATAGTTTGAGGCTCTACTTGAGATGAACTCCAAACTAGTGTTCTGAAGCTTTACTTAAGATGGACTTCAGGCTAGTATTCTAAAGATTTACTTGAGACGGACCTTAGATTAAAAGGCATAATTATCCTTGACATTCATATATATGTTACATCGTTTACTTCTTGAGAAGTAATTAAAGGTTAGCCATCTTAAGAGAGCCAATTGGTCATCTTAAGGTTAGCCACCACGAGAGGGCCAATTCTTCATCACATGTAACATCTCATATAATGAGGTAATCAACATGATTCTATTTCAAAGTTATCTTTTGAAATAGTTATTTTGGGCATTTCGAGGTCATATCTCGAAATGACCATCTTATTATCCTGAAGTCATTTCATGGGGTAATTAATATTCAGAACCATCTTTCGGGATAATCATAGTAATGACTCGAAATCGCCTTTCGAGATAGTCATTCGAAATGACCATTTTGCTATTTTGAAGACACTTCTTAAGGTAATTAGTATTGTTGAATTATCTTTCGAAATCACTATATTGCTATCCCAAAGGCATTTATCGAGATAGTTATTCAAAATAAGGAACATGCCCTAATATCCAATCATTCCTCGAAGTTAATAAATTCGAGGTTTTTCATTCAAAACATAGGGGGAAATAAACATTAGATTTTCAGGAATGGAGGACCAGAGAAATAAGTCTTATCAAGATCCTCAAAGATCTTGTAGCATTTAAGGGACTTAATCATCACATAAATAGTAATGTATCATGAGCTGTATAATTTCAGAGTCATTACTGATCTAATGTTTCGAATGCATTTAATAAACGTTTTGTGTATTTATTAAGGCATTTTGAATATTCAAAGCAAAACTCCTGTATACATCAATGAGACGTTTTGAATGTATCGATCAAATGTGGTAAACGATCGAGTAATGAGTCTAAGGCTAAATAAGATCAATGATGCACACGAAAGAGGGATTGGATTCTTGGACAATTGACAGCTCTCTAAGAATTCTAAGTATAGAGAGCTTTGTCTAAAGAATTCAATTTCTAGAATTGTTCTGTGGTGGTCTTTTTGATCATTCCTGACTGATCTTTGTTTCTCCTTCCTTTGTCTGATCTCTTTCAAAAAGAAACCTTGCACTGGAACGATCATTACTTGATTTGGGCTAGTGCAAGCAAGTATTCGAACTCACTGTTGTTCAAACCATTTAGGTCAATTGACATCTGTTTGTCAAATTGGTCATTTTCCAGTTTGTGCATCATCAGTACTAAGTAGAGCTGGCAATTTCAAACCCGACCTATCAACCCGCCTAAATCCGCCCGCATTTTAGCGGGTTTGAGTTCAACTTTCCAACACGTGGGCCGGGTGCGAGTTAAGGATTTGTAACCTGTGAATCAATGGGTCGATTATGGGTTAGCCCATCTGACTCGTTAGGCGCTATAGAAAAATTTTTATATACATTAGTTATTGTATATGAATTAACTAACCCATATATAAGCAATGATAAATTAGGGTTTTGACGTTTTGTGTTTCATTTGCCTTTGTAGTCTCTTCCTGCCTCTCACAACATTCTCATACGCCTGAACAGAAGATTGAAGAAAGCCAAAGGACGGTTTCAATTTTCAACTTTCAAGCTTCAATCCCTTACTATTTTGATATTTTCTCTCTTCGTTTTTCTCTTTGAAACACTATGCTAAGAGGAAAGAACAAAGTTGTTCTTCCTTTCTTCTTTCTATTCTTTCCATCCCTCAATTTATTTCATATCTCAATCTCCCTCTCCAAGTTTTCTCTTTTTATCAATGGTGATGAACATTGATTGCCTCTTTGAGTAGCCACATGGGCTTTCTGGGTAATCTAGGCTTACGTACCATGTGGCTTAGTTATGAGGCAGAGAGTGATAAACCCTAGGTTTGGGTTTTCTCAGGCCTTCTTGAGGGGATTCTTTCTAAGATGTTTCAATCTAGAGTCCTACAAGCAGCCTTAGACATTCCATTATCTTTTTTCTCCTTTTGCTTTTCCAAAAGAAACAAAGCACGAGTCGACTATAACATTGGGAATTTGCAGCCGAGATTGATATCGTCGAGTATTCTCCACACAAAAAACAGATTTGAAATAGGTATTTCACATGGGAAATACCCTATTTAGAGGAGGCATTTACACAAAAAATAAGAAAATAACATTTAGGATATTAGTAGGAATTTAAAAAAAAAAATAGACGGATTATATGGGTTGGGTTCAGGTTGAGTAATCTCAACCCGTTTATTAAATGGGCAGGTTTGGGTTTGGGGTCAAGCTCTTAATACCCTATGTCAACCTGACCTGAACTCGCCCGATTGCCAGCTTTAGTACTAAGGGGTTGATTCCACAAATCTACTCTTTTGGAGTTTCCTAACGATCCACTCTTCTTTGTACTAGCGGGTGGCACGTGTAGTACTGCATGTTGATACACCTCTAGAACGTGTTAAGTACCGTTTTATTGTCACATCATTTTTTTTATAATTAAAAGAGGAGTTAGCCTACTGTGCCAACAATAACGTTTCAGCATAGTGCTGAAATTTTTTTTAAACCGTCGATTTTTTAAGTAAATCTGAACCGTTGGAATAAATAACATATGAAAACTGACAACCAGAACATGAAAATCTGAAGCAAAGGGTAATTTTGTCATGTAACAGTTTTTTGAATATACAAATATCGTTCAAAAAACTTCGAAGTCTCCTCTTTCATTTCAAACTCTCAAAAAAAAATTATTCTTCTACTTCCTTTATGTATTCTTCTTCTCCATACTCATCTTCACCAGTCATCCTCTTCAACAAAACCCTTATACAATGTTCTCCAAGCCAACTTTGATTAATGTGCTGTAAATTCACCCTTATACTCTATTCTCCAAGCCAACTTCGATTAATCTGCTGTAAATTCAAGGCAAGCCTCTGCCATGATCATGGGTAGGACTAACAATTTCAGAATCGACGCACCAGTCCACTTGAATCCAACCCGATTAAATGGATTCGAGTTGAGTTGTCGGTAAACATGATTTTTTCGATTGGGTCTTCAACGGTTTTTTCAGAACCGTTTGGAATTTCAATTGGCTTTCCCATTGCCGAATAAAAGTCATCAGCTTATAGTTATCCGATTAAATTTCAATCGGCTACCTATTATCCATTTGAATGCAATTAATGAAAATTAGATTTTTTTTTCGTTAATCCAATAATGAACGACATTAACTAACTAACAATATGTAGGTCTAATTAAAATTCTAAATGGATAAAACATACTTTCAATTAAATGATAGACAATTATCAACTAATTACTCTATTTTACAATCAATTAAGATATTAGTACTCTCAAATGAGATGTTTTATCGATAAATAAGAAATTGGACCAACTTATAAATAGTTTGATTCATGGCCTCATTAGTTTTAGTTTCCTACAATGAGACTGAATTAATATCTGATAGTAACTAAAAAACTAGATACATGACTTCATTGCTTTGATTTCCAAATATTAAGACTACATTACAATGGTTAAAAGCCTATTTGCGTCACAATGAGACTTGGATAGCAATGAGATCTACTTTAAACTAAATGAGATGTCATTACTCTTAAATGAGATACTTTACCGACCAATAAAAATTGGATCAACTTACGAATAATTTGATTCATAACCTCATTAGTTTTAGTTTCCAACAATGTGACTTAATTAATATCTCATAATTACAAGAAAATTAGATACATGACCTCATTGCTTTGATTTCCAAATATTAAGACTACATTACAATGGTTAAAGACCTATTTGCAATAAAATGAGACCTACTTTCAACTAAATGAGATGTTATTACTCTTAAATGACATATTTTACCGACGAGTAAGAGATTGGACCAACTAATAGATAATTTGATTTATGGCGTAATCCGTTTAATTTTCCAACAATGAAACTGAATTAATATCACATAATTAATAGGAAATTAGATACATGACTTCATTGCTTTGATTTCCAAATTTTAAGACTAAATTACAATGCTTAGAAATCTATTTGCGTTAAAATGAGACTTGGATATAAACGAGACCTACTTTAAACTATATGATAGAAAATTATCAACTAATTAGATTCTTTTACCATCCATTGAGATGTTATTACTCATAAAGATAAAAATTACGACTACATTACAACGGTTAGAGGCCTATTTGCATTAAAATGAGACTTGGATATAAATGAGACCTACTTTCAACTAAATGTGACGTCATTACTCTTAAATGAGATATTTTACCGACCAATAAGAGATTGGACCAACGTATAGATAATTTGATTTATGACGTCATCCGTTTAATTTTCCAATAATGAGACTGAATTAATATCTCATAATAAATAGAAAATTAGATACATGACCTTATTGCTTTGATTTCCAAATATTAAGAGTTAATTACAATGGTTAGATACCTATTTGCGTTAAAATGAGACTTGGATATAAACAAGGCGTACTTTCAACTATATGATTGACAATTATCAACTAATTAGATTTTTTGACCATTCATTGAGATTTATTACTCATAAAAGAAAAATAATTAAGACTACATTACAACGGTTAGAGACCTATTTGCTTTAAATGAGACTTGGATATAAATGAGACTTACTTTCAACTAAATAAGATGTCATTACTCTTAAATGAGATATTTTACCGATCAGTAAGAGATTGGACCAACTTACAGATAATTTGATTTAGGGCGTTATCCATTTAATTTTCCAACAATGAGACTGAATTAATATCTCGTAATTAATAGGAAATTAGATACCTGATCTCATTGCTTTGATTTTCAAATATTAAGACTAATTTACAATGGTTAGAGACTTATTTGCGTTAAAATTAGACGTGGATATAAACGAGACCTACTTTAAACTATATGATAGACAATTATCAACTAATTAGATTTTTTTACCATCCATTGAGATGTTATTACCCATAAAAAAATAATTAAGACTACATTACAACGGTTAGAGACCTACTTGCATTAAAATGAGACTTGGATATAAATGAGACCTGCTTTCAACTAAATGAGACGTCATTACTCTTAAATGAGATATTTTACCAACCAGTAAAAGATTTGACCAACTTACAGATAATTTGATTTATGGCGTCATCCATTTAATTTTCCAACAATGAGACTGAATTAATATCTCATAATTAATAGGAAATTAGATACATGACCTTATTGCTTTGATTTTCAAATATTAAGACTAGTTTACAATGGTTAGAGACCTATTTGTGTTAAAATTAGACTTGGATATAAACGAGACCTACTTTCAACGATATGATAGACAATTATCAACTAATTAGATTTTTTTACCATCCATTGAGATGCTACTACTCATAAAAAAATAATTAAGACTACATTACAACGGTTAGAGACTTATTTACATTAAAATGAGACTTGGATATAAATGAGACCTGCTTTCAACTAAATGAGATGTCATTACTCTTCAATGAGGTATTTTACCGACCAGTGAGAGATTGGACAAAGTTACAGATAATTTGATTTATGGCGTCGTCCGTTTAATTTTCCAACAATGAGACTGAATTAATATCTCATAATTAATAGGAAATTAGATACACATGACCTCATTGCTATTATTTCCAAATATTACGACTAAATTAAAATGGTTAGAGACCTATTTGCGTTAAAATGAGACTTGGATATAAACGTGACATAGTTTCAAAAATATCATAGACAATTATAAACTAATTAAATTTTTTACCAACCATTGAGTTGTTATTACTCATAAAACAAAATAATTAAAACTACATTACAACGATTAGAGACCTATTTGTATTAAAATGAGACTTAGATATAAATGAGACCTACTTTTAATTAAATGAGATGACATTACTCTTAAATGAGATATTTTACCGACCGGTATGAGATTGGACCAACTTACAGATAATTTGATTTATGGTGTCATCCATTTAATTTTCCAACAATGAAACTAATATAATATCTCATAATTAGTAGGAAATTAGATACATGACCTCATTTCCAAATATTAACACTAAATTACAATGGTTAGAGACTTATTTGCGTTAAAATGAGACTTTGATATAATCGAGACTTATTTTCAACTATATGATAGACAATTATCAACTAATTAGATTCGTTTACCATTCATTGAGATGTTATTACTCATAAAAAAATTTATTAAGACTACATTACAACGGTTAGAGACAAATTTTCATTAGAATGAGATTTGGATATAAATGAGACCTACTTTCAACAAAATGAGATGTCATTACTCTTAAATGAGATATTTTATCGACCAGTAAGGGATTTAACCAACTTACAGATAATTTGATTTATGGCGTCATCCGTTTAATTTTCCAACAATGAGAATGAATTTATATCTCATAATTAATAGGAAATTAAATGCACATGACCTCATTGCTTTTATTTCCAAATATTAAGACTAAATTGCAATGGTTAGAGACCTATTTGCTTTAAAATGAGACATAGATATAAACTAGACCTACTTTCAATTATATGATAGCTAATTATCAACTAATTAGATTCTTTTACCATCCATTGAGATGTTATTACTCATAAAAAAATAATAATTAAGACTACATTAGAACGGTTTGAGACCTATTTGCATTAAAATGAGGCTTGGATAGAAATGAAACCTACTTTCAACTAAATGAGATGTCATTATTCTTAAATGAGATATTTTAACGACCAGTAAGAGATTGGACCAACTTACAGATAATTTGATTTATGGCATCATCCATTTAATTTTCCAACAATGAGAATGAATTAATATCTCATAATTAATTAAAAATTAGTTGCATGACCTCATTGCTTTGATTTCCAAATATTGAGACTAAATTACAATGGTTAGAGACCTATTTGCGTTAAAATGAGACTTGGATATAAACGAGACCTACTTTCAACTATATGATATACAATTATCAATTAATTAGATTCTTTTACCATCCATTTAGATGTTATTACTCATAAAGAAAAAATTACGACTACATTACAATTGTCAGAGACCTATTTGCATTAAAATGAGACTTGGGTATAAATGAGACCTACTTTCATATAAATGAAATGTCGTTACTCTTAAATGAGAGATTTTACCGACCAGTACGAGATTGGACCAATTTATAGATAATTTGATTTATGGCCTCATCCGTTTAATTTTCCAACAATGTGACAAAATTAATATCTCATAATTATTAGGAAATTCGATACATTACCTCATTGCTTTGATTTCCAAATATTAAGACTAAATTACAATGGTTAGACAATTATCAACTAATTATATTTTTTTACCATCCGTTGAAGGATCTTGTGACAAAATGGACAAATATATTTAACTCGAGATATAAATATTATCTATAATTTATTTGTATATTTTTTCATTGATATATAAACACTTCAAATTGTCATGCTATAAACATTGTAAGCGATCGATAGATATTGAAAGCTAATTCTACTATATATATATATATATATATATATATATATATATATATTACCAAATTAAAATAAAATAATAAAATTTGTGATTGTATTGAATCAGATCTGTTTAAGTCGATTGATTTTTGATACGGCTTGTTAATAGCCCATATAAATCTATTCAGCTCTGTGGCACCCGATTTGAAATGTCAATTGGCTCATAAATATCCGTTTGAATATCCATTCGACATATATATTTAATTTGAGTTATAAATATAATACATTATTTATTTGTAGATTTTTAATGACAAAATGTTTTCTTTTATATATAAACACTTTAATGCTACAAACATTGTAAGCAATCGATAGATTTTGAATGCTAATTGTACTGATAGATTAATTAATTAAAATAAACTAATAAATTCTATGCTTGTATTGAATCGTGTCTGTTTAAGCCGAATGACTTTTCATACGGCCATTGAATAGCCGATATACTTCTATTTAGCTCTATGTCAGCCGATTGAAATTTAAATTGGTTCCAAAATATCCGTTTGAACATCCATTCGATAAATTCATCCGATTGAAATTTCAACTGGCTCCTAAATCTCGTTTTGAACATCCATTCGATAAAAGCATGCTTATAGTGACCAAGTCCTATTAATTATTAATTAATCTCATAAATCTAATGACTATTATGTCTCTAACTTCATTAAGAGATTTGAAATATTGATTATTAAAAATATAATTTTTATATAAATGACTAAATTATTATACTATAAATATTGAAAGATATTAAATCTAGTTCGTCACCGACCTGTAAGCGAATGATCGTTTTATCTTTTTCTTTAATTTATGCATGAACACCACTTTAGAACACGAAGCATTATCCCGCTTCTCTGCGATTTAGAACATACAAAACTTGATAATCATCTCTCTTCTTCGAGATTCAAGAAAAAAAACCGAATAAGCTTATTTCCTCTTCTGTTGGATTTTGCTAGGAAAAAAATTTAAAAATACTTCTCAATTAAAGTCTTTTTGATTTCAACGATGAAGAGTTTAATAAAATTTTAAGAGTTTGAAGAAGGAATAATCCTTGAAGAATTTGATTTGAGAAATCAATAGTTGAGTTGCCGATAACTGATTTGGTAGAATACGTTGAGTTTTCCATAAGTGTTGATAAGAGATTGAAATTATTCAAACTCTACCCACCGTTGTTAAATTTTAATTTGTAATTTTTTTGAACGGGTAACGAAAGTGATAACTATTCAAAATTAGTAACTGGTTGCAACCATTTCCCAAGTAAGTGTTAATAAAACATCTTATATTAAAGCAATTATATTTTACACGTGTTAAATCCCCATTCGCTTCTTTTATCAGCACTATGCCGATCAAATACAGATCGGTATAGTAAAGTTTCCTTAAAAGAGATGGGAACGGTTACTTTGAAAAATTAACCGCCGCCTTCTAGAATTAACCAAAAGAAAATATTATCCCTAATTATATTAAATACTTTATCATATTAAAGGTTACTTTTAGAAAAATAAAACATATCTTGGCATTCTTTTCGTTATATCCTCTCCCTTAATAGTATAGTTTTTATTTATTTATTTATTTATTATAATTGAAAGAGGCGGAAACGGTTAATTTGAAAAATTAGCCGTCACCTCCTAGAATAAACCAAAAGACAATATTATCCATAAGTATATTAAATACTTTATGATTTTAAACGTTATTTTTGAAAAAATTTAAAAATATTTTGGCACGCTTTCCAATACATCCTCTCCCTTAATAGTATAGATTTTTTTTAGTAATTGAAAGAGGTGTGAACCGTTAATTTTTAATTTGAAAAATTAACCGTCTCCTCCAAGAATAAACCAAAAGATAAAATTATCACTAATTATACTAAATACTTTATCATATTAATGGTTACTTTTAAAAATTTCAAAAATATCTTAACACATACACTCTCCGATATGCCTTCTCCCTTAATAGAATAGATCTAAAAAAGGATCCGAATCATCTAAGGTCCTTCCCGTAAAAGGCAAAGACTTGTAACCAGTAATATAGAATAAGTCGGATACACGTTAGCTTTTTTGTTTGACGATACCCCGTAAGCACAAAATGGGTGAGGATCTTCTGTGCACTTGTGCACAGAGGGAAAAATTGTAATTTTTCTCTCACTTGAGTGAGGGAAACGACATCAGTGCACAGAAGATCCTCACCTGCACAGAAGGAACACACGGTTACTTCTTCGTTATGTTTAAAATCGATTTAAATTTTATTATTTAAACAAAAAGCTGCAATTAACTCTTCTCAAAGTCAGACAATTGTCCGTAGAATACTGAGCTCTCTTTCTCTCTCTCGTTTATAATCCGTTAGTAACACTGAAGCGGATAAGCTTTTTTCGGCTCCGCATCCTCTACAGCTTAAGACTTGCAACAATCCATACAACACCATTGGATTGCTGCCACGTGGATTTAACCCAAATTAAAAAACGTTAGTTTAACGGCCATGGTTTTGAATTTTTTTTTAATCATTGAAATTTAATACACCTCCGACCAATTTAA
>JAUPMG010032486.1:2030-14613 GCA_031762675.1 Pachysandra terminalis | reverse complement strand
AGGGATCGGCGGACCGGTCGCCGGACCGGACGGATCGGCGGGACCGGTCTCCGGATCGGACGGACCGGCGGGACCGGTCGCCGGACCGGCGGTCCATAACCCGGCCGATATCACGGGTTGGAACCGGACCGGTCCCGTCCGGTCCCAGTCCGGACCGGCCGATACGGCCCGGTATCAGCCGATCCTTGAAACCATGCAAAGGATTGCTGAAACACAAACACATTCCACTCCAAGTTCTCAAAACAGAAATAAATAATATATAAAAATAAAAATTAAATAGTTTAAACAGAAAATATAAGCTCTTGAATCCAATGTCCCCTCCTCTTCTTATGAACCTGAAAAAAAAAATTTCAAAAGAAAATTCAGAAGTAGAAATTTTTTATGCAAGAAATATAGATAACTAGATTAATCCATTGATGGGGATAATTTTTACAATCTGATAGATACTTTACCAACTCAAAAAGTGGTATTCTAACTTTACCATTAAATTTAAAGACTTTAAACTAAAACATATTGGGTTAATTGACTCTGGTGTAGATGTGATTTGTATCTGGGTAGGATTAATACCAGTAAGATCTCAGGTAATTACCGTAGCTAATGGTAAAAGACTATAAATAGAATATCAATTACCCAATGCATATATTTGTCATAATAAAGTTTTTTTTTTAATTTTTTAAAAAAGAACTTGTCAAAGATATGAAGCTAGGCCTTATTCTAGGTACACCATTTCTAAGTTTATTCAATCCATTCTTTGTAGATAACAAAGATATTCTTTTTTTTCTTTTTTTTATTTTTGATAAGTAATGAAGATATCATATTTAAAAAAAATGGAGAGTAAAACAAGGCCTGACCTGGGCTCAAAAAAGAAAAAAAACAACAGTAAAAACGAAAGCGAGGAAAATATATTAACAATATGTAAAGGGGCTGCTAAACACAAATCCCAACTAGATAACGAAAGGTAGAGAACAAAGGAATTCTTACTACAGAAATAATAAAAAAGTATCATTTTCTTTTCCTCCAAAACTAATTTCATCCATCTATTAAAAAATGATTTGGATGGAAAAAAAAATAAAAATAAAAATTGTACATGAATTAGAAAATAAATGAATAAAAAAAATCTTATGCACTGAAGAAATTAAAAAAAAAAAAAAAAATTAATTTTCATTATTTGCCAATTCAGTTTTACCTGTTCAATTGCTTTCTCGATCTAAAGTTCAAGTTAGAGAAGCTACCTGTATTTTTTGTGCTTAAAATAGATCTAAAATCTAGACTAGTTATGTACAAGGAAAAATTGCAAGGATTATTATTAGAATCTCTTTCAAGCAATTTAATAACCTTGAAAGGCACCTAAGATAAAACAAATGATCGAAGTTTGGCTTTTATCCAAGATTTCTACTCACAAATACAAAAATAGTAAATATTAAAGAAACGAGTACAGACAAGATTATATCCTCAGCCAAATGAGATGATAAATCAGAAACATGAACAAACAAGTTATTAATCCTGTTAAACACCACTTACTCTAAAAGCTCAAGCAGTTAGAGAAGGGTACAACAATGTTTATCAAATGGTTCAACAACCTCCCGCACTGCGGGCTCCACACGGGAACAATACATCCATGGGAGAACATAGGGCATCAAAGCAAACACAGAAACATACACCTCCGGGATTCGATCACTTGACCTCCTGCTTTGATACCATGTTAAACACCACTTACTCTAAAAGCTCAAGCTGTTAGAGAAGGGCACAACAATGTATATCAAATGGTTCAACAAATCCAAACAATATTGCCCAGTTCTGGTATAACATGCAGATATCTGGCAATGGACCAGGTGCAAAAAACATATTACTGATGGCATGTTTTCCTGAAAGTAAAACTACCAAATGTTTCAAGAAATATTTTTGGAATAAATACTCAGACTTCAAGAAAGACAATTGTGACTACCAAAAGGTCAAATTTTCCATATATTATATATTTCCAAAGTTAATTCATCTTGGAAACCACTTATACTTCAATCAGATAGGTAAATACCCAACGGTCTAAACAAGGTTTAAATATCGGCCTAAATCGATATGCTTGGCCAAGTTGGTACGAATCTATTGGTAAAGGCATCAGCCAATACTTGTCAAATTGCCTTTATTTTTTACGGTTCCGGCCGATGCCCAATACGTACTGACTCGTATCGATTTTGGAAGGGGCCACTACTCGATTTAAAACCAATACTTCAAAACTTGAGTCTAAATACTAACTCAAATTTATAGAAAGAATAAATGCAACTGTAAAATAACAAAAGGTCAAGTTTTCCATATATTATATATCATCAAAGATTTCAGCTTGAAAACCACTTATACCAGAAGGCAGATAGGCAAATACCTGAAGACCATTGGCCAATAATCTTTCCAACAGAAACTAATAGAAATTTGTGGACTGTGGACCATTAAGGAACCCCTTCTAAGGAGGTACCTTCTTATTCTAGCTTTAGGTTCAAAGTTATAAGATCTAACTTCACACTCTGATACTAGCATAGGTGCAACCATGGTTTCAAGGATCGGCCGATACCGAGCCGTACCGGCCGGTCCGGTTCCAACCCGTGATATCGGCTGGGTTATGGATCGGCGTTCCGGCGACCGGTCCCGCCGGTCCGGCGACCGGTCCCGCCGGTCCGTCCGATCCGGAGACCGGTCCCTCCGATCCGTCCGGTCCGGTGACCGGTCCGCCGATCCCTCCGGTCCGGCGAGTGATACCGCCGGCCTATCGCCGGCGACCGGTTCCGACGGTCCGGAGACCGGTCCGTAGACCGGTCCGGCGTGAGTTGAAATTTTTTAATTTTTTTCGTTTTCTGTACCGGCTCCGGACCGGCCGGTATCGGTCCGCACCGGCGATCCGGACCAGAACCGGATGGAACCGGTCCGGCGACCGGTTCCGGTATTTAAAACCTTGGGTGCAACTGCTCCAAACCTGCAAATTTCAGGAGTTATTTCATTATATGTGATGAACACGAAATAGAGAAATCTAACTAACACAAAGGAAAATATGAACTGCAGAGGACAAGCCACTAACAGCGGTAGAAAAATTCATCAACCCATTAGAATATTAAGAAACCTATGATATGCAGGACACTTCTCCCCATCAAGAGTCTGCAGTCAGAGACTTGTCGACACAGCACTAGTGTTCACCAATACTGCCTCCACTTTAGACACTTGGAAATATGTCAACCTTTATTACTTCTGAAATGTGCAGACGTTTCTGTATAATGTGCATAGTTATTGCGTCATCACTATCAAATTACCACTTCCTTAATTATTTGACAACTTGTGATTTCCAAGGAGACTTGTCGACACAACACTCGTGTTCACCAACACTGCCACCACTTTAGACACTTGCAAATATATCTACCTTCCTTCTGAAATGTGTAGAAATTTGTGTATAATGTGCATAGTTATTGCGTCATCACTATCAAATTTTCAGTTCCTTAATTATTTAACAACTTGTGATGTCCAAAAACACATTTGTTATACTGCTTGTATTGTGGCCAAGATTTTCTGACTTATTGTCTTTCCAAAAGAATGTTATGTATGTGCATATATGTATATTATGTACATACATTATCTATATTCTATACTAATAAAAGCACCAACTACTTTAAGGGTGCGTTTGGATCACATGAATTCAAAAATACATGAGAATTGGAATGCATATGAATTGTAAATCTTCTGATTTCAAATTCATATGTATTGAAATTCTGTTGTTTAGTTGACACGTTGCTCAAAGCCTAATTTATCTAATTTGTAGAGCTAGAATATAGTTCTTTTCTTTACTATTTTTTATCTAATTCAAGTGATGGATTCTTTTACAAATAGGGACGGCAACAAGGTTTATGTATCGGGACCGGGTACTAGACTGGTCCTGACCGATTCTGGTCCAGACTGACGGTACTAATACCAAAAAAAAATGTTTTTAAATTAAAAAAAATTGGATCGGACCGAGTGTCAGTCCAGATCAAAATCGGTCTGGACTGTCCACTAAACAAAGTTTAAAAAAACAAACAAAAAAGAATACAGGACCGGTCGGATCGGTCACTTGACCAGCCCATAACACGTAACGCGGGTTGGAACCAAACAGTTGAGGTCTGGTTCCAATTCGGACCGGCCGGTCCGTAGAACCATGGGTGGCAGTGGGGTAGGTTTCGAACCCAACCCTAACCCAAATTATGGGTTACCAAATCGGAATCATTAGGGGTGGGACGGGTTACCCTTTTAAACCAACCCAACAAAATACTTAGTTTACGTGAGAATTACAATAAACACCTCCCAGGGTATGAATTACAATAAACACCTCCCAGGGTGTGAATTATAATTCTAATGAATTGTGGGAATAAGGTGTCCTTTTTTTCCCGCATGAATTTTAATTCCCGGGGGAATTGATCATCCAAACGCAAGAATTGAAATTCACACCTGCCAATTCCAATTCCCATCCTTGAATTCCTACAACCACCCTCTCCAATAGTGTAAAGGATCGGACGATCCCGATCTCGATCAGCTGGTCCAACTCGGGATCAGCCAAGGACGAGCCGCGATCCCTAATCGATCCCAAAAAAAATTAAAATAATAATGACTCGTACTGATTCCGAGACGGATCGGCTGATCTGACCGATCTATGACGGAATCGGCGAGTCGGACTGAACGATCCAGTCTGGATAGTCCGGCCCATGCCTTAAAAAAAAATTATAAAAAAAGAAAAAAGAAAAGTGGGAAGAATTTCGAAGATTCTGGCTTTACTACGTGTCTCGAGAGAGACAGTAGCATCTGACTTTCTTCTAAAGAGAGAGAAGCTTCTGGCTTATTCTATAGAGAGAGAAAGAGAGAGAGAGAGAGAGAGAGAGAGAGAGAGAGAGAGATCTGCTGCAACAATGGTGATGCCGTGAGAGAGGGATAGAAATCTGCTGCAACAGAGTGGTCGCGGGCTTCCTTGCGATCAAGGTTCTGCAACAATGGTGATGCCGTGAGAGAGAGATCGAAATCTGCTACACTAGAGTGGTCGAGCTTCCTTGCGATCAAGGTTTTGAGAGAGAGAGAGAGAGAGAGAGATTTCTGTACCTGCGATAGCGATCGAGAGAGAGAGAGGGAGGTTTTGCAGAGCAAGAGGGGTTCAAGACAAGAAAAGGAATTAGGGGTTCAAGACCGGTGGATTAAATAGATTTTTTTTCTTGGGCATAAACTTAAAAAGTCTCATGGATGAACTTAAACCACCAATTGGGATTATTTCGATTCTAATTGGTTGTTTTGTTGGATCAGTTTCGGATCGGACCGGGCCAATCCCCAATCCGAAACTGAGTCTTTAAACTATGCCCTCTCCTCTTAAGGTTATTACACGTAAGAATTCTATTAAGTACAGCTGCCCAAAGAAAAAAAGAAACCTTAGACGGGATACCGGCAAACCAAATCAGCTTCTAAGGACCAACTAATTTTTCTTCCTCAATTAAGGCAATATACATGGAATTAACCCTTTCTGTCTCCATTTCCATGCTCTAGTGTCTAAACCTTCACTAACTTTAGTCTTGATGACAACCTCCATCAGATTAGCCACCTTTTCCACTTCCTTGTCCAAAATATTCCTTCTTAACTTAAGATTCCACTCCCAACTCCCCACTACCTAAGTTTAAATGGTCCTTAACCCAATCATCCAGATTTAACACCAAGGCCACCACCCTCGGGAAACCTACAAACGATGGTTCTTCGCCACACCAGACATCATTCTAGAACTTCACTCTATCTCCTCTTCCAATGTTAAACTTCACCCCTTTGTAAAACACTTCTAAAATTGAACATATGGCTTTCCAAAGACCCACCCCATTGAGGGCCTTACAAACTTTGGTCTTCCAACCCCCTTCTTCCACTCCATATTTGACACTTACTAACTCCCGCCAAAAAGAGCCTTCCTCTCTCCCGAATCACCACAACCACTTGGCCAAAAGAGCCATATTGAATTTCGTAAGACTCTTTAAGCCCAAACCCCCATTCTCTTTCCGTAAGCAAACCTGAGACCATTTCACTAAGTGAAATTTCTGTTGTTCCTCATAGCCTTTCCATAAGAAACCTCTTTGAAGCTTTTCTAATCTCCTTGCAGCTGACGTGGGAATCCTCATAATTGACATAAAGTAAGTAGGTAAGCTAGCCATGGAGCACTTAATGAGTGTTAGCCTTCCCCCATAAGAAAAATACCTAGTCTTCCATGTAACCAACTTCGTTTCCGTTCTTTCAATAACCTTATTCCACACGTTCTTCGCCTTGTAGGCAGCCCCCAAGGGTAAACCCAGATAATAAGTTGGAAACTTTCCAATCTTGCAGCCCAGCCACTTCACTAAGTTATTCAGATTATCAGTGTCTCCGACTCCAAGTAACTCAGATTTCACCAAGTTTATATGCAGTCCCGAAATCGCTTCGAAACACAGCAATAAACATCTCAAGATCTTCAAATCTGATTGCTTCCTCCTGCAGAAGAATAGTGTATCATCGGCGAATTGTAAGTGCGTTATACTCGAGCCAGATTCCTTCACCTTAACACCTTGGATCAACCCCTTATCTTCAGCCCTCTTGATCAATTTACCCAAACATTCTGATATCAATATGCACAAAAAAGGGGAGAGCGGATCTCCTTGTCTAAGACTTTTGCCCACAAAAGCACTTTGAGTGTTGAAAATAACCTTTCCCACAACCATTCTTAATATATTCGTAAGCACCTTGGCAATAATCTTATAAAGGCTTCCCACCAGGCTGATTGGGCGGAAGTCTCTAAGATCCGTAGCGCCTTCCCTCTTATGTATGAGAACAAAGAAAGTTGCATTAGCACTAGCTTCAAATCTACCCTTGTCGAAGAGCTCCATAAAAACCTTCATAATCTCCTCCTTCATCACGCCCCAACACTTTTTGTAGAACTCTATGTTGAATCCGTCCGGCCCCGGCGCCTTGTCTCCACTCATTCCCTTAATAGCCTCCCATACCTCATTCTCTGTGAACTCCATTTCTAATCCTTCCGCCACAGGGGGAGGTAATCTATCAAAATCTAATCCTTCTAACGTAGGTCTGTAGCTCCCATCTTCTTGGAAGATACACTTGTATAAATTTTCAATTGCCTCATTTATCTTACCCTCCTCTTCCACTACCTCCGCTTTCACTTCAATCCTTTTAACTGTATTAACCCTATTCCTTGCGTTTGTCATCCTATGAAAGAACTTTGTATTTTTATCACCTTCTTTCAACCATAAAGCTCTAGAATTTTGTCACCAACAGATTTCCTCCATCCTAGCCACCTTGACCAATTCCTTTTTCAGATTTTCTCTCTATTCTTTCCAACTTTCACATATCCCCTTTATCCTCCAAAACATCTAGTTGTCTAATCTTGTCCATAAGAGAACCCATACGACTTTCCACTCTTCCCAATATTTCTTTGTTCCATTTCTTCAGTTCACCCTTTAACAGTTTCAATTTCTGCAAAATACATAACTAGCAAAACCGGAAACATTGAAATTCTTCCACCACTCTTTGACTATATCCACAAAATTCTCTTCCTCCAGCCACATATTCTCGAACCAGAACGGGCACTTCCTTGTAATTTTATCCTCACAAAGTAACATAATAGGAGTATGATCAGAAGTAGGTTTAGGTAGTAAGGTAGCTCGCACATTAGCATACACTTCTTCCCATTCAATGGACATTAAAAATCTGTTCAACTTGGAACAAATCAGATTTTCCTAGTTATTCGTCCAAGTAAAATCCGCACCTATTAGTGGTATCTCAATCAGAGCATTTTGATCTATAAAGTCGGTGAATTCTAGCATCTGATTACTCAACCTGGAGCACCCTGTTCTCTCATAACAGAATCTGATAGTGTTGAAATCACCACCAATACTCCACGGGACATCCCACCCTCTTTTACTCCAGCTCTGACCACAAATTCTTCAACATGGAGTGGTCATTCGGACCGTACACATTGAACAGCATCCTGATCCCTCCTCCATTATCTCCTTTCTCCATAAGAACCACAGAAACAGCAAACTCCTCTACATTAGAATGTAATATTTCAAACATATCAATGATATCATCTTTCCACGCCAACAGAATAGCCCCTGAAGTACCAACTGCAGGTTTATGAACCTGTGAAATATTCCTTCTCCCCCAAAGTTGATGCAATAACTCTAAAGTCACCTTCTCTAATTTAGCTTCATGAAACATAATAACATCTGGTTTCCACTCGTTTATAGACATTTTAAGGACCTTCCTCTTTTCGAAATCCCCCGCCCCCCTAACATTCCATGAAAGAATCTTTAATTTCATCAAAACTCCAGAAAGTCCCCCTAGACCTTCAACCTTCCCCTTCGTCCTATCCAATTTTTTTCTCCCCGTACTAGTCTTCTCCTTCACACTCCAGCTCAATATATTTAATTCCTTCTTCATTTTTTTTATTTTTCACGCTGTTCTCTCCGTTCCTTAGCTCAATAGAAGTAAACAGAGCCATAGCTTCTTCCTGGAATCCCTCCCAAGACACTCCAATAAATTCCCCGAAGTGCAAAATTTTGATAAGTACCCACTCTGATATTTCTGATTCATTCATCGTATTAGATTCTTCAGCAAATTCAGCCAAGAGGCGTCTAACTGCTCTGACTTCCAGACCCATGTTAGTGGTAGCATAACAGCTAGCCAATGGAGTTTTATCTAAGATTTGGTCTGAAAATCCTTCCTCACTCCAAACCTCGCAGTCCCCTGCCAAAGTCTCCTCCTTGTCGTTCACCACAAGACTCAGGGTACTGCCTTCTGAGATAACTATGGCATCCACTAGTGCCTCGTTAGCTTCTCCAAATGCAAAAGACTTAGATACACCGATACCAGATATCCCACTCAGGGGTTCCAGCTTAGAAGCACTGGACAACAAGACCTCCCCTTCCTTCTCCTTACTCTTCTCCCTATCCACAGCCTTCCCCCGTTCTAAAGCCAAATAAGAACAACGTTGCATATCCTAGCTCTGCAACAGTTGCCTTACCGCTCTCAAGTTCCTTCAAAGAGCTACTGCCTATTGGAACAGAAATCACTGCTCCGTCTGCCCAGGACGAAAACGCTACCTCCACAAGCCAGTTCTGCACGTCTCCCTCATCACACCTAACGCTCCACTTTCTGATCTTTGAAGTACCGTGGGTCCAACGAGGGCTCTCGAGAGAATTAGAGATGTACAACAAGGAAAGGGAGAGAAGGGGAGAAGCTTTAGAGACAGAAGGAACCTTACCGGGACAGATCAGGAGCTTCAAAAGGATTGATCTTCTTCTAGAGAAAATCCTGAGCACATATCTACTACCAAACGAATCCACCTTGGTGTTGATTTTACAATCTTTCTCAGTAGTCTCCCCATTACGACTGACTACCGCTTCCCACGTTGGATCGAAGCCGGAGCAACCCCCAATCTTGCTGTACAACTCGACGGAATCGTTCATTTCTCGATCCATCACTACGATCTCTCCGCTATCAACTAGAGAGGGGACAATGCGTTGTTGAAGTTATGAACTGTCGAACAATCACCCACTTCAAAATGCAAATTGGGCCCCGCAAAAAAGAGGTCCACACCTCCGCAGAAGCCCAGGACCCAAAACTGTCTCCGCTACAGCCTTATCTTTTGGGCCATTAATTTGGGGCTCCTTAGGCCTGTGAAAAACTTTACCAGGCCCGCTTGATCCACTATCAACATTGCCAGTCCATCGCTGCCCAAGCCCGACGTTGTGGATCCCGCCACTCTTTTTCTTTTCAAAATTTGAATACGAGTTATTACAGGCCCCACCTTTTGTCCTTTCTGAAAAGGACACAACGTCCCTCTTGTTCACGTGTCTCCTCCAGCTGGCCCCACCTGCCGGTACATCGTCTTCAACCTTTCTCCCACCCAAATTTCCAGCAAGTTCCTCCATGCCCACGAAATTGGAGTTCATCTTCGAATCGGAAGGAAATACAATGCTTCTGAGAATCGTTTTCTCCTCCACCACACCACACACTGAAAGCTTTCACTGCGGTATCTCAGAGTAATCGTGCACCTTCTCTTCTTCCACGGAGGTTTTCTCACCTGCAACCGAATCCATTGAAGCTCTGTTCTATTCTTAGGCGCTTCGTCCGAACGGACGTAACCACCGTAGAGTTTTCCTAAAGTTTTGAAAACGCTGTGCGTCCAAAGATGAAGAGGAACTCCTACCACCCTAACCCAACTACGATCATCATTCACACCATCCACCTCGCAACGCGACCTTGTGTTCCACCAGTCTAGAAACAGGAAATAAGGACCCAAGAATCTGTGGCCCTTCTCCAAAATCGCTCCCGCCTCCTCCTTCGTGTGAAACGTAAACAGAAACAGGCGAGCGGCTAAAACATCCACTCCAACATCCTCGCACCCTATCCACTCCTTCCTCACCCAGTCCCTCACCTTACAGATCGGGGGTGTTTCCCCCTTCAAATCTCCCAACCAGACACCTTTCTAGAATCTGAAGATTGATGAACAGGTCAAGGTTGTCACACATCACCATGAAATCAGAACTCCAGTCCAAATCCACTTCTGGAACGCGACTCGCTACTCCACTCACCTTCTCCTTGTTACCTCCCTTCTCGACACAATTTTCTTTTGTAGCATTTCCAATCTCCTCCTTCAAGAAAATAGCAACTGCCAGATTACAAACTCCAACACTCCGCACCAGACATTGTAGCAAATCCTTCCAGACTCTACCTTCCACACCCTCCGGGAAGAAAATGCTACAATACTTACCATTTCCAATAATGTCTAATAGCTTGATAAATCTACCTTTAGAATTTCTCCTGACCTCCATCACTAGCACCAAAAAAGCAATTCACCTAGAACCAATCACAAAAGGCTCTCTATCCCCTTTCAGACTCTACTCGAAGCCCTGAACAATCCAGCTACAATCTTCCCATGGCACTGCGATGTCCACAGCCCTCTCCCTAAACCTCTCGATGATCATTACAGCATCTCTACCTTTGATCCTTCTCCTCGCGAAGACAAATCCCTTCGATACCACCCTTAACGATGCCATCCCTTCGATTCCACCCTTAATGTGTTGCTTCTTGGAAAATCATCTGCATAGATGATCTCTGAAGTATAGATGATCTTAATTACCGTGGGAATTAATCATCCAAACGCAAGAATTGAAATTCACACCTGCCAATTCCAATTCCCACCCCTAAATTCCTACGATCCAAACCAACCCCAAATGTTTCCCCGATTCCACATGCCAAAAGTACCCTTATTTGAGAAGGGATCTTTCAAGTGTCCTTTAGAGTCCTACGTCAATAGAATAAATCTAAAAAAAAAGAGTTCTATTATAAAAAAACAACTAATGTTTTTCCACGTAATCCCTTTTAGTAACAAGAAAGAAAATAGAACAATCTTTAAAATTTGTCAACTTTAATGACACCCATAGCAAAAACCTGATATATACTCTTATTTCTCAATCCTAAGTACATAAAAAAGGATCAGAAAGTGCACGTAGTAATTACCTAGAGGACGGGAGAGGGATAAGTTTTAAGCCGATATGCAGAATTTTTGGGCCCAATTTAAAAATCTAATAGATTATGCTATGTGTTTTAACAATTACGGGGAAATTGAAAACAATAGCTCGCACATGGAATTGCAATGCATATAGAGATAAATCAACGTGAAAGCAAACCAATTAACACATGCGATTTATCATGGTTTGGCACCCCAACCTACATCCACGCCCTTGAGATACCACCCGCGGGTCTCAAGGATTTCACTATGGTAGGTTTTCGTCACTACGGCTAACCTCCAAGCCTACACGAGGTTTCAATGGCTCACCTCCAAACCAACACGAGGTTTCAGAGCTAACCTCCAACTACCACGAGGTTTCACGGCTAACCCCTAACCACTACAAGGTTTTCACGACAACCTTGAGCCATTACAGTTTTTAACCTAAATTAAAAATAATAAAGGACTACTTATGATTTTACCAAATAGAAGTCCATCCGGTGGTGTGAGCACAAATCCCCGTTTCTCGCTCATGATCCTCGCTCCTATCCGCCTTGGATGTCGTTGTTGTCGCTTGATGGAAACGAGGGCCTTACAACCCTAGATGAGTTTGTGTGAGATGATCTAATCTATGCATCACACCATAGGGTAAGGGCTTAGATCTCAATCCTTCTTCAAATTAATTGGCATAGGATGCCATTTCCATATGAATGGGAAGAAGATGGAAGCAAGGAAAGCAAGGAATGCAATGTCATGTTGGGCGACATGTCGCCATTTTCGATATGAGCGACACGACATACCGACTATATGTCATTTTGTGATGACATGAGCGACATCGGCGACATGTCAACAACATGTCAGCGACATGGGGGAAATTTTCAGTTTTTTGATTTTTTTTTTAAAAATTAAAAAAAAAATGTTAGATATTTGTTTTTGCATTTTTTTAATGTATTATGATGTATTTAGACAGTACTTAGGGTTGTTTAAAACTTGTGGGGAAACCCATCAAAAATCCCACATTTCCCCATCATTTCCCCCATATTTCTCTTTTCCCCC
>JAUPMG010032475.1:0-14613 GCA_031762675.1 Pachysandra terminalis | reverse complement strand
AGAAATCCAATCCAAACCGAATCGAAGTCGATTTGGGTCGGTTGATTTTCGGGTTGAACCACCTAAGTTGCACTCCTCACTCCTATATAAGCCAGTCGGTTTTATAAACCTAACCAAATGTCTAGACACCCAATCCAAATTGAACCGAAGTCGATTTGGAGCGGTCAATTTTTGAGTTGAACCAGTTTTGGGTAAACACAATCCAAAACTGGTTAATTTAGATACTAACGTTCGGGTTTAAGTTCTGTTTGGTTTAATTTAGATATCAATCCAAAACCAAACCGATCTAATTTGTTTTATAAACCTAATCAAAAGAAACCCAATTCGAATCAAATGAAGTCGATTTGGGTTGGTCAATTTTTGAGTTGAGCCATCCAAGTTGCACCCCTAAGTAATCGGTTCGATTTTAAAAGCTAATCAGATGTCTAGAAACTTAATCCAAACCGAACCAAAATCAAGTTATATCCCATGTTAAACTGTCCTTTTGCCAAAAGTACACTAAAACGTTGCATCACTATTTTGATAATGAATGAGTTGGGAAAGATGGGCTGAAAAGTCAACATCCTAAAAATAAAAAAAGATGCATTTAATTTTTAAAAAAAATTCCTTTTACTTTTTTAAAGCAAAAAATATGCAAAATTATAACAAGCCTCCACGTCACTGCTTTGCTACAGTAACGTGGAGGTTTACCATAAAATATATATGCAAAATTATAGCAGCCCTCCACGTCACTGCTTTGCTACAGTAACGTAGAGATTTGCATATGGTATATATGTCATTTACATGTCTTATGTTGACTGGTCTGTGTGTACATAACAAATATTCTGTCAGGATATTAAAAAATAAAGAATTTCCTTATATATTGTAGAATTAACAAGAATCATGTTTTGTCCATCATAGTTTCAAGGATCGATTTGGATCGGATCGGCAGATCTGGACCCCGGTCCAGTGATTAGATCGGTCGATCCAACCGATCTCAGGTCAATTGAGGGGATATTGGGTTTTTGCAAAGGAGATCTGGGTTTTGAAGGTGGCTTCGATGGTTCAAATGGGGAGAGTAAGTTGGGTTTTTGGCAACCGAAATGGTGGTGGCTGGAATGAGTTGGTATGGAGGAGAGAAGGAGCGAGGATGGGAAAAGGGGGTGCTGCTGCTACTACTGTCACAGTAGCGGCAACTACGAAGAAGAATAAGAAGATGTGCGCGGTGAGAAAATGGAGACTCGGGTTGGGAGTTTGCAGGGCAAATGAAGAAGAAGAAGAAGAAATGGGATGGAGCAGAGAAAAAGAATAGAAAAAATAGAGAGAGATTAAGGGAGAGTTTACCGTCAACGAAGAGGGTCGTGCTCGGATTTGGGTGTCACTACTGCCGTGACCGTCTCCGTCTCCGCCACTACTATTGTTGCCGGAGGAGTGGAAGAAGAAGAGGGTTTAACAAATAGGATTTTCTGTTCTTCCTTTCGAATGGATTTGGATGTGCACGAGGTGATTCCGCCGTCAGACACGTTGGGGGTTCTGCGGTGTGCGGGTTGCTTGAATAGCAGAAAATGAAGAAAGTACTCGGTCTCCAACCGATCTTCACTTTTTTTTTTAACTAAAGATCTAACATTTGGATCAGATCAGAATCGGCCGATCTAGGATCCCGAGAATAAAAACCTTGATGTCCATAATCATAAATAAGACCTTGATAGTGACAAAGTAATATGGAATAAGAATTAGGATTAATTTCACTTACACCCTTTTAAATTTTTGATAATTGTATATACACTTGTATCTTTTATATTCAACTTACACCCCCCTACCAACAGCGAACTTTTTAACCCCTTGCTAAAAATCATATCTAAATGAGTTAAAAGTAGTTTTTATAAGACAAAATTGTCTTTCTATTGTTTGTACATTTAGATAAAAATTTACTTCTCAATAGAATTGGTGATGCATCATTTGATAAATGATCTAAAATGTTAATTAACCAAATGAGTTGAACAATAAAGAGTTTGAATACTTGCTTACACTGGTCTAAATCAAAGAATGGTCGTTCTAATGTAAGGTTTTGCTTTAAAAAATAAAGACAAAGGAAGAAGTAACAAACAGTCGGGAATGAAAAAAAGGTTCACAACAGAACTAATTTAGAAAGATGATTCTCTAGACAAAGCTCTGAATACTCATAATTCTTAAAGAATGTCCAATATTCAGAAAAATCCAACTCCTCTTTCAAGTGCATCATTGACCTTTTATAGCTTCAACCTCATTACTTAATCATTTCCAACGTTTCATCCACACGTTTACAACATTTCGTCCAAACGTTTATAACGTTTGATTCAAACGTCTCATTGATGCTTATAAACGTCTTGACTTGAATATTCAAAATGTTTTATAAAAGATATGCAACGTTTAATAAACGTATTCGAAACGTTTGAATCAGCAATGAATATGCTATTATAAAGTTTATGATACATTATCCTTTCTGTGATGATTTTAAGTCCTTAAATGCTATAAAACCTTTGAAGATCTTAATGATACTTATCTCTCTGACTCTCAATTCCTGAAAGTCTAATGTTTATTTCTCTCTATGTTATGAATGAATGACCTCGAATTCACTAATTTCAAGGAATAATTGAATGTTAGAGAATATTCTCTTAAATAAATACAACTTGTAATATTATGATTTCGATATATCATAAAGATTATTTTGAGTAACTATCTCGATGACTTCGAAATAAAAAAATAATGGTTTTGAAAGATAATTCAAAAATACTAATTATCTTAAGAAATGACGAAATAGTCATTTCGAATGACTATCTCGAAAGGTGAGTTCATCATATGATTATCCCGAAAGATAGTTTAGAATATTAATTACCGTATAGAACGACTTCAGTATAATAAAACGGTCATTTAGAGATATTATCTCCACATGCCTAAAGTAATTATTTCAAGAGATTCAATTCGAAATAGCATCATACTGATTACCTCATTATACGAGATATTTACTTGTGATGAGGAGTTGGTCCTCTCGAAGTGGCTAACCTTAAATGACAAATTGGCCCTCTCGAGGTGGCTAACTTTAAATGACAAATTGGCCTAACCTTGAATTACCTCTGATGAATTAATTAATATCTTATGTATATAAGATCAAATGATAATTCTATCCCTTAATAAATGATTTTAAATGAATTCTCAATTAATGGATTCTTGAAATATAATACTTCGAATGTAAACCTTCGACGAAATGTTGTTCGGAGGTCACATCTTAAGTAGGCCTCAGAATATACATTGAATACATTGAAGGTAAACCCTTAAAGTGTTACTGATTTGAGGTCCCATCTCATGTAGGTCTTAATACTAATTTCAAATAATTCTCCTATATCGAATGAGCTTTCGAAATATGTTGTTTCAAAGTACACTCCTAACAAAAAGTGGGCTTTTGAATGAGTACTTAGAATTTCGAGGGTACATTTCTCCTTCGAACGATTTGAGTACATAATTCCATAATTGAACCGGCCAATAACACACTATTTTTTGGATCAAATCAATTTTCAGATTGGCTCATCATCACAACTAATAAAGTAATAAAAATATAATTAAAATCTTGTAGAGCAAGCACTTGAGATTTTGTTTTCCATTTTTAAGTACTTGGCTTTAGTTTAAGGATATATAGTCCATAAATTAGAAAATCGAATGATAACAACACTCTTGGTCAAGTGATAAAACAGTATGATAACGGGGATGATCTCTACAATGTAGTACAAAACCTCAATAGGTATAAGTAGAATATTATAGCTGGCAATTTACGACCCAATTCAACTAAACGGGTTAGGATCGACTCATTTATTAAATGGGTTTGGTTCGGATCTAGGTTTCATCAACTCGTTGGTAAACGGGTCGAACTTGACACAATCCGTCAAACCTGCATTGACCCGTTTATTATTTTTTAATTATTTTTTACACTATTCATTAAAAATATAATGTTAAATAGGATTTTTTATTATTTATAATTGTTTTTTACAATATTTATTAAAAATATAATGTTAGATAGAATGATTTACGATTTAATTAATTAAAAATTAAAATAATTAATTAATTAAAATTTAAACGGGTTCAACCTGTTTATGGGTGGATTAAGTTCGGATTGAGGTTTTGCTAACCCTTTGCTAAATAGGTCGAACCTAACCCAACCCATTTAAGTCTCAACCCGATTACAACCCGATCTATTGTCACCATATTTGTAAATGACAAAAGTATTAGAGATAAAAATGAAATTAACTCTAAAAATTAACAAGAATGACGTGAAGTCCAAAAAACTTATAGTGGGGTCCGAATAGATCCTTCTCGAAAGCCTAAAGGCTACATTTTGCCCTTAATTAAGTGGTCCGAATCGAATCCATTCTGAAATCCGAATCTGAGAAATAAATGATCCAAATTTGATCCATAGTAGAATCCAAATATCTAAATCCGATTCGATTCAAGAACCTGTATGTGTCTTTGTTATCTTTGGGTTTTAAATATTTAAATAATTAATTATTATCATATTTAAAATTGATTTAGAGATAATAACAAATATCTAATGATATATATATATATATATATATATATATATATATATAGAGAGAGAGAGAGAGAGAGAGAGAGAGAGAGAGAGAGAGAGAGAGGATCATGAATCTTATACTGAATTCGGACTTATCGGATCAAATTTGGATCGGATTTGGATCATAATCCGATCCATTGACAGGGCTACCCACCAAACCCAAAAATATAGTGATTTTGAAAGAAAAGAAAAAATTGTGCAGAGCTTTCCAAAACTCCAAACTAACTTTTGGCGTTTCTTATTTTTTATTGAGGCTAATCAAATTTATGGGAATATATGAGATCTCACCGAAAAGTCATCTGAATTCACTATAATTTGATTTTCATTTTTTCGTATATTGCATCTTAACCAATCATTGAAAAGAAACACTCAGTCATTTCTATTTTTTTTTATGAGAAATAAAGATATCATCACACGGTGCTAGTTTTGGGAGGACGGTTAGGAATACTCACTATTACGTATACAAACACCACCACACGTGACGCCATGGAAATAGTTGATGTGACGTACCATACATTTGTCCATTCAGATGCGCCGCACACACGTATCTAATAATTAAGCATCGACATGACATAAAACAAAAAGACAAAAAAGGCACAGCAGGAGAGAGTATCACTAAGATGATTGGATGGTAGAGGACAAATCGTTTATAAAAGCGAATCACAAAAGGAGAAGTGAACCCACGTGGTAAATCTCACGGAACCCTAGGAAGGTTTTACTTTGAAACGAAGTAATAATTATTTCATCATCACCGATTGCTTTTTCTATTCCGCTACTTTTAGTCTGTTTGTAGGGTTGTCACACGTTATCACCTCTGATCCAAACATCCCAAACCACAAACCCGAACAATCCAAAACAACTCAAATTCCTGTGAGAGAGAGAGAGAGAGAGAGAGGAACAGCACAAAATAATACATCTCAAAGCTATCAATCAATCAATCTACTTTTACCGTCCAATCAACATCATCTGATGTAGACAACACTAGACCCTCTTCGTTTGATAAAATCTGACCCGATCCGTTAATCCTATTCGGATCTATTTGAATTTTAATTGGTTTTTTTTTGGGTAGTATTTTAATTGGTTGATTCGGTATAGGTAGGACCGTAAACGAGCCGCGCTGGCTTTTGTCTAGCACGGTTCAGGTTCGTAAATCTCAAGCAAGGCTTTGGCCCGATTCAGGCTAGTTAAAAAAGTTTAGTCTCCGAGCCAACCGAGTTTTGACATGTGTGCTTAATAGTAATACATAATATAAGATATAGGATTATAAAGGTTGGCCCGATTCAGGCTAGTTAAAAAAGTTTAGTCACCGAGCCGACCGAGCTTTGACATGTGTGCTTAATAGTAATACATAATATAAGATATAGGATTATAAAGGTATAATCTCATATGCAAGCTGAGTTGAGCCTACCTGAGCTTGAGCAGAGCTCGATCGGTTCGTTAACAGCCCTAGGTATAGGATAGGCTTTTTTTGTTATTATTTTTTTAATCTATTTTGTACAACTCAAACCCCATAGAATATTAAAGGCCTAGAGTCATATTATCCAATAAAAAATTGACACATAAGCCTGACACAACTAAAACACTAAACAAATTTACATAGATTTATATGTATGATAGGCCTACACCTTAGATGAATTGAATCCAACACTTCTTGGGTGGGGTTTGGGTTGATCCGTTTATATTGGCGAGTGAACAACTTTTTTTGTGAGCTCTGAACAAAACAATTACAGGACAAATTTTATATGTAACTTATAATTAGAGAACACCAAATATTCATGTATACCTCCAATCGATCCAACCTCACATACTAAGTTTAATCTAATTATAGAAAAAAATAGTTTTATCCAAAATCTAACTTCTTTATTTTTTTATAACCTAAAAATAAAAAAATTTAAACTTTACAAGGTAATTAATTAAGGAAAGAAACTTTGTCTGCGATTTGACTTGTCATATTTTTGACGACATGAACCACATCATGGCACATAACCCCTCTATAAAATCGACAACCAATAGTTCTGATCAAGGTGGGCTAACGTTTCAGACATTTAGATTGATAGGTTACCAGTTTCAAGGGTATAATGTAGCAGCATGTGGTTAATGCGGTAGACACTAATTTATTATCCAAAAAAGGAAGAAGATAAGAAATGTATAAAACAAATGTCAATTTGATTTAATGAAATAATGAGTACAATAAAACTTTGTGATTTGTATTTTTTTTTTTTTTTTTAAAGAGTAAACTTTTGATTCGATCTCCTTGATCAATCTTTGATCTGAGGGCCGTAAAAGCATGATCTCGAATCGATCTTCAATAACTCGCTCTTCAGCATTTGTTGTAGACCAAAGTAGTTGGAGAAGAGTCTTTTTAATTGTGGATTCTTTTTGTCTGGATGTGTTTATCTCTTTGATGAATCTTCGATCCAAGAGCTGTAGAAACTTGATCTCGAATCGATCTTCAATAACTCGTTCTTCAGCACTTGTTGTAAGCCATAGTTGTTGGAGAGAAGCCTTCTTATTTTGGACAATCCTTGTCCGGATGTGTGTATTTTCTTTCTTCTTAATGTAAGAATGAAATAATAGATGTAAGATTTCTGATGTAGACATGAGTGAATTTTCTCCAAGTCTTCTCAGAATTTCTTCAAAGCTTTTTTTCTAGATTTTTGATCCTTGAAAACTCTTGTAAATGTAGCTCTCTATTTATAGGCATGAGGTAAAGGTGTCCTTGTCTTGTTATAGATTTGATTGAGAATTTTCATGTGGAGAAGATTGAAACCTCCTACTTTAGCAACAATCTTAATTCATTGCAACTTGTCTTTGTAAAAGAGATATTTGACCATTTGATTTGAAGTCTTCCATAATAAAAGGATTTGTGCACCTCATATTTAAAAGTAATTTGACTTGGTTGAAACATGCCATTTTGAGGAGATCTTCTGCCCATAATTTAGCATGATTTAATATTAGGTGTCTTTCCTAACATTCTTTATTACCTGAAAGGCCTTCCTTATTTATTTGTCACATGTTGATTCTCCATAAGATGGGCTTTAGTCACATGTTTGGCTTGTGACTTTCTTTGTGGGCCCACATTTACATTTTGGATCGGATTTGTATATTTTATTTATCCAAACCCATATCTTGTGCCTTGACATGTTGGTTTGACCATTGACTAGTCAACTTTGTCTTGGTCAAATTCTTTGACTTAAATAACACAAATTTTTAGCGTCTACAAACTCTACTTGGAACAACGCATGATTATATTACAAATGATTCGCCCTTTAGCCATAGAGTTGTGAGGAGGTTACCTGTGGGGAACCTATAAAGGCCCCCTCTCTTGATCACGTTATGACAAGTGGATTAGTGAAATTGAAAACTTTTAGAGTTTTAAACAAACTTAAAAACAAAAACCACTAGAAATAAATAAAGTTAAAAAAAATAATTTAAAATATAAAATTTATATAAATCTTAAATTATAAACATTAAAACTTATAATCTTAAAATCCTAAACTAAAACCTTTAAAGGAAATATGAACCCTAAACCCTAAATATTAAACCTTAAAGAATAATAATAATAAAAATCCTAAAAAAGGTTAAACCATAAAAAATAAAAATAAAACTAAAAATTAATTTTAAAATCTAAGAACCCAAGGAAAACACACACACACTAAAAGGAAAATATGAATCCTAAATCCTAATAACTAAAAAACCCTAAAAAAAATAACCCTAAAACCTTAAAACACAAAATAAATATATAAATAAATAAATCTTACAATTGTCATACTTTAGATTTTTAATTATTATATAAAATAGTTTTTATCTAATTTTTTATTTAGATAAATGTTGTTATCTTTGAAAAAAGAGACTTTTATCAATGAAGAAAATCGTGTGAGCAAGTTTTCAGATGAGTCTATCACCACATAACGATATTCGATTGTAGAGTCCTATACAGGTGAGGCTCTCATTATACTTGGTCATATTATCACAAAACCTATTTTTTTATAAATAAAATAAACATTTTCTTCTATTTATTTATTTTTTTATATGGGAATACATGTATAAAAGAGTGCATTGTGCACCTATAGGTTAACCACTGATCCACGTTGAGGAAAGCACCGAGATAGAAGAGCATCGCACTAAAAAGCACCAAAGGCAGGTCACCAGTTTTAGTGATAGTGCCCTAAACACGTGTTAGACTCCTATTCACCTAAGGTCACCAGTTTTAGTGATAGTGCCCTAAACACGTGTTAGACTCCTATTCACCTAATAGGGTTTATGCTAACAGAGAATCCGCTTCCTCATAACGTGCTATCTTTTTTTTTTTCTTTTGGGTTTCTCAAGGTATCCCCTGGGCTTCGCCCAGGACTATTCTTCCGAGGTACGGTCGAGCGCCGAAGCAAGGACCTCTCCTAACAAGATTTGCTGCATCCACAAGGATTCAATACTAAAACCACTTGCTTAAGCGACCCGAGCCCCTTCCACTCGTGCCAACTTACGTTTGGTCTCGTAATGTGCTATCTGAAAGGAAGATCTCTCGAGTCATAACTAAAATTAAGACAAGTCAACACCTTCATTTTACAAAACACAAACATGTAAGATCAAGCGTTGAACCATCAAATCTTCCATTTGGAACGATATGGACCAGACCGGTGTCATATAGTTCTATTGCACTCATTGCTCACCATCACTGGGAAATAGTTATATGCACATTAGTGTAATGATCGTATAGAAACGTAGCCGTATATGAATAAGAAATCCGGAAGGTTCGCTTTGGTCTAAATTATATTAACTAACAGACGGATAATTCGAATAACAAATCGAATTATAACGAGTTAAACCAAAAATCGAACCAAACCAAAATAGCTTCTGACTTACAAATCGAAAAATAGTGACTTAAACCAAAAATTAAACCGAACTAAAATAAAGCCTGAAAAATTGGATTTTTTTTTCGTTCTGCTTGCAAAACTAATACTATTTTCTGAACTATATAAATGAACACAACACATATCCACACACACCCATTGTCTATTAGGGGTGTAATTCGATCAGTTTGATTCGGTTTAGTGGTCAACTCAAAACCAAGCCGAACCACATTATACTAAACCGAAAATTAAATCAAATCAAAAAAATTTATTTTTAGATTTGATTTAACAAAATTAATACTATATTTTATATAAAATACACACACAGAGGTGTGTGTATATATATAAATTCAGTTTAGTTTGATATTGGTGATCTGGCTGGCTAATTAATCCAATTAGGCGTGTGGCGTTATCTTAAAAGTGTGTGTACACGTTTTCTGTGTATGACCGCATACACTGAATCATTCAATAAAACAGTAACTGCAAAGCAACCGTCTCCCACGTGCCAACTGTCAACAGCTGTTGCATGTTGATTAGACCGTTTCGTAAAAATATGATATTTGAAGCGGCTTACGGATATTTGAGCGTCCTTATCACCAAAAAGGAAAAAGCTTCTTGGAGAAGCAACCTTTTTGAATTCTGGCTTGTGGGGGAACGCCACATGTCCCAAACTTGACAAACATAAGCTAACTTCATTTTTGAAATATTCAAAAGGATAAAGTCTTATGTTCCTACGGTATACTGCTTTCTGAACGACCGAATGAATAAGGATTTCTCCTTTCCTTCTAAAGGACCTTATTCCTCTTGAAGGACAGATACAAGGGCATACTACCTCTAATGGACTTCTCAAACATATGAACCTTCAAATTAATCATCGAAGTCACATCTACTCATTCTCTATAACAGACTTCGAGTGATTTCATTGCTTTATCTCTTTACATTTCAAAGGTACTTCACTAGAGGAGAGATCTTCAAAGGAACTTTTTATGCCTTATAACTCAGAAGTCGTTCTTGGATCATATCCGTAGACTTCGAAGGATCACTTATTATATTTTGTCTTAAAAGTATCACGGAGTAGACATGTTCTCTCTTGCTAAAGCGAATTCGAAGACAAATTCGAAGGCTAACCACCTCCAGATGGTGAACTTGAAGGCCAACCACCTCCAGATGGTGAATTCGAAGGAGGTATATTCTCTCCTACTCAAAGTGAATTCGAAGGAGATATATTTCTTCCTCCTAAGGCGAATTCGAGGCTAACCACTCTGAGATGGTCAATTCGTCAAAGGGTCTGTCACCCTAAAAAAGACAGAGTTTTGTCCTCCTCAGAGGACAAAGATTTAGGTTTACCCCCTCGAATGCACTCTTTTATTCATCCAAATCACAAACTAAGACTCGAAGTTGCTCTTATTCATACTTATGAATTGACTTCGAGTTATACATTGGATTTATTTCACTTTTAAAAGCAAATGTTCAGTGGAAAAAGCTTCAAAAGTCAAATTCACGCTATCTTCAGAAGTATTTCCTGCAAATAGGTTTCCTACGGACTATGAGAAACATCCTCTCACTTCACTTGGAAGGAATTCACAAGGGAACATATTTACTTCTGATTTCACTAAAATCAAAGGCACTCGAATTGGTTACTGTAGTTATGAACCTTAAGGGATTTCAAGATAAACTCTTCCGTACAGTTACTATTGATCATGAAAACGAGTTCCCTGATGAGAAACTCAATTCCAAGTTCTCTATATGGGTAATTCAAGAATACATCGGTCACCTTGTAAGTATACAATTATTTTTGGTTTCCTTCGAAGGAAGATAGCTGCCAAAGGGAGTTCCATCGAAATATACGAATTCAGAAAGGTATTTATGACATTAAAGTGACTTCTTAAAGTTGATTGAGGCGGATTTCTCAGAATGGACAACAGGTGATAAAACCTCATCTACTTATAATATTTGATGTATGACTTATCTGAAGGGGTTTTGTCTCTTCTGGAATGGCAACAAGAATGATGACGTTGCTTTTAGATTTATCTTACATGTAACACGTGTCATTCAATACATGTTCCTCAATGTCTAAAGCAACCTATCACAGAGCAAGTTTAGAAGATTCATATGACTCATCTCTCTCTTTTTGGAAATTACTTAGGCGTGTTAAAATTCACGTGGCATTTAGGATATATTTTATGCATGGGGGTATTTATAAGCTCCTCTATGGACACTTAACTGATTGACATTTGTCCTATTTTGAGAGGCCAAATTCCCTATAAAATAGCAAAACATTTCCTCCATTAAAAGCTAACTTTGAAATTGGAAGAATCTAAGAGTTAAGAGGTATAAGACAACAATGAGTTAAGGCTCTGAGAGAGAAAGGGGATAGTCAGTCATCCAAATTTCTTGAGGTTTTCTTTCTCTGAGATATTCATTCGAACTGTCATTTCAGTTATTACAATATTCTCTTTCCCCCTTGTCTCTTCTCTTTGTCTTGTTCACAGGTGACGTTTGAGAATGAACGTTCTTAGCAAAACGGCTGTGCGACGGTTTAGGCTGGCTTGAGACAGGCTCACCCTACTGATTTCTCTTGAAGGCTGGTTGTATTGGTTCATTTGTATTAGCTGTAAAGTTTATTCTAATATATTTGGTCTTTTACAAACCCGTCATCACCATTTGGCGACTCCACTCAGGAGTCTGTAGTCATTCCTTTCAAATCTTGTATGTTTATTGCTATCTTTATCTTGTCTTTTGTCCATGGATCTGTCTAGTTCAAACACCATTCCTATTGTGGAAGATATCCCAGAACAGAATCCTCCGCAAGAACCTGTTCCTCCTCAAGACCCTGATGAGGTAGCTAGATCTCTCAAGGCAACCATCCAGGTCCTACAGGCTCAGTTGGATGCTCTACTTAGCAAGCCTGGTCTTAATTCTCCACCAAATCCTGCTCTTAAGACTTCTCCTACAATAAACCTTCCTTCATATACACCCATACCTCCATCTGTACCCAAAGTTGACTTTGTTACCATTGCTGATGTCCAAGCTCTTCTGCAGAAATCGCAGTCCAAGGATACGGACTGGATTGGAAGTGATTTTTGTCCTCTATACCTAGAGGCACTCCTCAGCTTGCCATATCCCAAGGATTTTGAGCCTCTTGTCTTTCCCCAGTTTTCAGGGGAAAATGGGAACGTCAGGGAGCATGTCAGTCGCTTTATATAAGCACTGGGGGCTTATACTGGTAACAAGGAACTCTGTCTGTGGGAGTTTTTAAAATCACTCTCTGAGCGAGCCTACACTTGGTATAACAGGTTGGAGCCTGGTTCTTTGCACACTTGGGAAGACATGGTGTCTTTGTTTCATCACAAGTTCTTCATCACGGAGGAGAAGCTAACTATCATTGATTTTAGCTGTGGGAAGCAGAAGCCAGATGAAGTTCTGGTTCAATATGTCAAGCATTTCAGAGACCTTGTGATCACCTGCACGGAGGCAGTTTCTGAAGAGAAGTTTGTCAGGATCTGCATCATTGATATGCTTCTTACATACCGTATTCATCTAGAGAATCATGAGATCAAGAGCTTCACCAAGCTGCACGAGTACACCAAAAGGACGAATGCTTCAGTTCCTGTTCCTGAGAAGAAGGTGGAGAAGGAGCGTGCTCTCGTTGTTACTACTGAGAAGGAAAAGGAGTACAACAAACCCCTTTATGTGAACGCCACTTTGCAGGGTGTAGACATTCGAAGGGCGTTGCTTGACAATGGTTCTACTGTCAATCTCATTCCACTTAAGATCCTGAAAGCCGTTGGAATTTCAAGCAAGTGTATTATCCCCAGTCAGATCCGGATTCTGGGATTTGACTCCCAGTGGCAACAAACAATGAGCTACAACACTCTCAACATTCGGGTAGGATCTTTTAAATTTCCTACTACTTTCCATGTCATTGATGATAGAGCTGCATTCCATGTGTTGTTGGGAAGACCATGGATACACCAAGAGAGAGTGGGTACTTCTTCTTATCATCAGTGTTTGAAAGGAATTTGGAATGGGAAGGTTGTTAAGGTAATGACAGAGCCCTTTCCCTTTGACAAATTAGAGACTCACTTCGCTGAAGCGAACCACTATGACGAATTCACTCCGGAAAGGAAATGCCGTGTTGCCAAGCCTCAAGGAACTCTCTTGCCCTTATGGGCTAGTCTTGAATCCGCTAATTCCCCCAGCACCATCCTTTTCAGAAGGCCTTCGACCTTTGAAGATTCGATGTGTGAGAATGGATCTTCTAGACGGAAGATTTGTATATAGGTTGTGACAACCACAAGAGACGCCATCCAATGATGTCATGCAGTGTTCCCCTCGTGAAGAATTGTTGGTGGCTCCCGAATCGAAACTTGAACAGGCCCCAGAACACTTACAGGATGGTGTTCAGACTGTTCAGGAAGATCTGTGTATAATTGACCTTGGAGAGGATCCAAGTGTCAAGAAGCTTGTACAAATTTCCTCTCACCTTGAGCCAAAGCAGAAGGAAACCTTCATAGCATTCTTCTCCCAGTACAAAGACATTTGAGCTATGAAGATATGCTCGGTCTTGATCCCGAGCGGGTGACTCACAGACTTCATCTCTCCCCTGAAGTGCATCTCATCAAGCAAGCACGAAGGACCTTCAGGCCGACATTGAGTTGCAAATCAAAGCCGAGATCAACAAGCTATTGCAAGCAGGTTTTATCAAGCCTATCCAGCATCCTTCCGAGTTGTCTAATGTTGTCCATGTAAGAAAGAAAAATGGGACGATTAGATGTTGTATACTGATTGATGCTGCTGCAGGCAATGAAATGTTTTCATTTATGGATGGCTTTGTAGGTTATAACCAGATCCATATAGACCCAAGGGATGCTGAAAAAACTGCTTTCAGAACCCCTTTGGGCAACTTCTATTATACTGTAATATCCCGAGTTCGGACTATTGAATTAATTACGCTTAATGGCATAGTTAATTCAGATAATTATGATCATCTTGCTAATCACTTAGAATTAGAAGACAATAGAGCCTTGACTTCAATTCATAGGTCTAACTTCAGAAAATTAAGCGATTCGGGAAATTTCCATTTAACTCGGTAATTCCGGCAATTTCAAAATATTGCGAGAATAAATAAATAAAATCCCAATTTGAGTTAGCTGACTCAGATCATCAGTATTAGCCTCGCTA
>JAUPMG010032454.1:0-10499 GCA_031762675.1 Pachysandra terminalis | reverse complement strand
CCAACTGCATACCCGGGCATCCTCTACGACCTGCTCCAAATGGGATAAGTTGGAAGTTGCGTCCCCGGAGATCAACATTGGTATCCATGAACCTCTTAGGGAAGAACTCCTCCGCATTACTTGACCACACATCCTTGTCCCGTCCGATTGTCCATGCATTTATAATGATCCTAGACTTCTTGGGTATAAAGAATCCGTCAATAGCGATGTCCTCTATGGATTCACGAGGAATTAGCAATGGGCCTACTGGATGAAGTCTCATGCTTTCCTTCACTACCATGTCCAAATATTACTAGCTTCACCAAATCTGTTTCCTCTTCCATTCAATATATTCCGATTATGCTCACTAACTCTTCTTGGAGCTTCTTCATCACCGCTGGATTCCGTAAGAGTTATGAGAAGGCCCATTCGATTGTAGTAAACGATGTATCCAATGCACCTGCAAGCATTTCTTGTACGATTACTTTGATGTTGGTTCGATCAATCTTGTACGACTTCTCATCTGTGCAGCTTGGGGCTCCATCATCAAAGACAACATTACATCAATGAAGTCTCTATGATTGCCAAATTTGTTTCTAGCATCTTGAACATGCTCATCGATAACCTTCTCCAAGAACTCATCCAAGATCTTGGAAACAACCTTCGAACGACGATTGAATCCCTGCAAGTGAGAATTGAAGATCGGCTACAAAGTTTAAAAAACTATTTAGTCTATAGCTTCATAAACTAATGACTACTAGTGGCAAAAGTTTTCCTGTAGTACCGCCACGATAGCTTCCATTAGCTGTTGTAATAGGATCATTTTTGTCACGTGGAAGAATAATCTAGCCAATTCAGACTATCTGATTGGCAAGGAATCTTCTGGATTAATCATGTGGACAATATTTTAACAGTTTAACTTATATAAGTGTAGTGGGAGGTTTTGTGAATAGTCACCAACAGTATGATTACTAATCGACGGGAGCCTAAATCAACAGGTGACCGTATCCCGCCTCTAAAAGAATTGAAGAGTAAGACTAAGTAACCGTCTCACAAAGATCGAACCAGGCTAAGGAAAATAGTGGGTCAAGGTGTTATAGATTCTCCAACCCCTAAGGCTTTAATTAAGATTATAACTGAACCTTTTGCAGGCTGCCTACGTACCAAAACAAGGATCAAGTCAGACGTAGTTCAAGATCTGGGAATTTCATAAGAGGTCTCCCCCTTCTGTGATTTCTCACCACCGTTTTGGAGAAACGTTAACTGCAGTTAGAGTTCCCCATCACCATTTCTGACGGTGGTTAAAACGTTCACCTAGGGTAGTACGCATTATATACCCCAGTCTCTTAGGTGGACCAATCACAAGTCATTTTGATTAATTACAAGTTTGCCACTGAAAATTGTGACACATGTCAAGGAATTGGTGAGTCCCCATATATGTTATGCTCATGAGGCCTAGATACGGGTGTTGGGGATCAGTAGATATTCGTGGTAATGAAAGCTGTTTAGCCTTGGCGTCGTCGAGACTGTATAGTCTTGAATCCAGCGAGCCTATTAGTCTTAGTACTTTCGAGACTGTGTGACCTTCTACGTCGTCGAGGTTCCCTCTAGACGAAGGAATTCCTTCTGCGTCATCGGGGTTCCCTCTAGATGGAGGTTATGATATTACCCTCTACGTTGTTGAGCATCGCTCTAGACGGAGATATGTATCTCCTTCTAAGTCGTCAAGCACTGCTCTTGACAGAGGTAGTATCACCTTCTACGGCTTAGAGCATCGATCTAGACGGAGGTAGTATCACCTTCTACGTCTTGAAGCTTTGCTCCAGAAAAAGATAGTATCACCTTCTACATTTTAGAGCTTCACTCCAGACGGATGTAGTATCACCTTCTACGTCTTAGAGCTTCACTTTAGACGGAGGTAGTATCATCTTCTACGTCTTAGAGCTTCACTTTAGACGGAGGTAGTATCACCTTCTACATTTTAGAGCTTCACTATAGACGGAGGTAGTATCACTTGTGACGTCATCGAGCATCGCTCTAAATGAAGGTAATATTGCCTACGACGTCATCGAGCATTGCTCTAGACGGAGGTACTATCACCTATGACATCATTGAGCATCGCTCTAGACAGAGGTAGTATCGCCTACAACGTCATCGAGCATTGCTCTAAACGAAGGAAATATCGCCTATGACGTCATTGAGCATCAATCTAGACGGTGGTAGTATCGCCTACGATGTCATCGAGCATCGCTCTAGACGGAGGAAGTATCGCCTACGACGTTATCTATAATCGCTCTAGACGGAGGTAGTATTGCCTACGAAGTCGTTGAGCATCGCTTTTTCTGGAGGTAGTATCGCCTATGACGGCGTCTAGCTTCGCTCTAGATGGAGGTAGTATTGGCATGCTGCCACAGAGTATCGACGTCTTACATCTTCCAGGGCTTTCTCTTCCTTTAGGTGTAAATTCATATCGATGTGTCGAAGTCTTACATCGTCCAGGACTGTCTCTCCTCTTAAGTGTAAATTCATATCAATGTGTTTACCAAGATACATTTCTTTGGTGAACGTGAGGCACACCTTTAAAGCTCTCAAGAACCTGATGGGTTGTCCCATCATAGTTGGGTGCCCTCAAGTATGACTTGAGAGGATGTCCCATCACAAGTGGGACTCTCAAAAACTCGAGGGGTTGTCCCATCGCAGGTGGGCGCCCTCGAGTATGACTTGAGAGGTATTTCTGCATTGGCATCCTACTGTACAGGGGTCTGGCATCCCGCTGTAGAATACTTGTTGAAATTAGCTTCATTGCATATTCATTGTAAGTGTTGATTATCCTGTGATTTATGTAATAAAGAGGGTCATCACGGTAGTGCACTACTGTCTCCCTATATTTATATATTAGTCGTATATTCCTTGAACTGGTTCCTCGAACCGACCGAGGTTCTTCTTTAGAAAGTTCCCGAGGCTTATACTCGTGGGGATCTGGCTACGTGTTGGTCATAGTCCTGACACGTAACAGTCTGTTATTGGGCTATCTGCCCTTACCATTTTTCATATCCACATTTCAGCCCCCCTGACCATGATAATCATCTTCAAGATATTAGCGCGATCATGGTATACTTTGACTAACATTGTCACTACACACCGATCACTACCATTAAGCATTGGCGTGGCGTGGAGACATATCTCTTAGTCGGCATCCCGCCGTGGAGTATTGGCATTCCGCCATGTGTATAAAGACGCATCTCTAAGTCGGCATCCCTCAGTGGAGTATTGGCATCCCACCATGGAGTATAATGACGCATCTCTTAATCGGCATCACATTGTGGAGTATTGGTATTCCACTTTGAAGTATAAAGACGCATCTCTAAGTCGACATCCCGCCGTGGAGTATTGGCATCCCGCCATAAAGTATAGAGATGCATCTCTAAGTCGGCATCCCATCGTGGGTATAGGTATCCCACCATGCAGTATAAAGACGCATCTCTAATTGGCATCCTGCCGTGGAGTATTGGCTTTCCGCTATAGGGTATAGAGACGCATCTCTCAATCAGCATCCCGTCGTGGAGTATTGGCATCCCGCCATGGTATAGAGATGCATCTCTTAGTCGGCATCCCGCCGTGGAGTATTGGCATCCCGCTATGAGGTATAGAGACACATCTCTTTAATCAGTATCCTGTCGTGGAGTATTGGCATCCCGCCATGAAGTATAGAGACGCATCTCTAAGTTAGCATCCTGTCATGTAGTATAGAGACACATCTCTAAGTTACCATCCTGGGTGGTTGGCTTCCCGCCATAGGGTATAGAGACACATCTCTTAGTCGGCATCCCACCGTGGAGTATTGGCATCCCGCCATGGAATATAGAGACACATCTCTTTAGTCGGCATCCCATCGTGGAGTATTGACATCTCGCTATGAAGTATAGAGACACATCTCTAAGTCGGCATCCCGCTGTGGGTATAGGCATCCGCCATGTAGTATAAAGACGCATCTCTAAGTCGGCATCCTGCCGTGGAGTATTGGCTTCCCACCATAGAGTATAGAGATGCATCTCTTAGTCGGCATCCCACCGTGGAGTATATGCATCTCGCCATGTTATATAGAGACGCATCTCTTAGTCGGTATCCCATCATGGAGTATTGGCATCCCGCCGTGGAGTGTAGAGATGTGTCTCTTTAGTTGGCATCCTGTCGTGGAGTATTGGTATCCCGCCATGAAGTATAGAGACACATCTCTAAGTCGGCATCCCGCCGTGGAGTACTGGCATCCCGCAATGAAATATAGAGATGCATTTCTAAGTCGGCATCCTGCCATGGAGTATTGGCTTCCCACCATGGGGTATAGAGATGCATCTCTAAGTCGGCATCCTGCCGTGGAGTATTGGCATCCCGTCATATTGCATAGGGATGCATCTCATTAGTAAATGTGAGGCGCACCTCTATGTCGGCATCCCACCGTGGTCATGTGGTAATATGATGGTCATCATCAACGTACGTTGTTTGCTATTAGGACCAATCCCCTAGTACTATGATCTATTTTTGACATTCCCTTTTTTGTTTTTGGGCTTTGGTACATAATCTAGTCCGCATGGGACTTGATAATAATAAATCATATTGGTAGTGCTTGGCGCCACCTCATCCACAGGATGGGGGCTGCCGTTAACTCCCCCTGCTCATGGGGTCTTGCACCAATTGTATTAGTCTCCATAGGATCTGATAATAACTGTTTAAGTCAATGAATAAATAGTAATTCATTTTCCTGGTACCACTTCACCCGCAGGCAGGGGCTGCCTTTGACGCCCCTACTCCGGGGGTGTGGTGCGAGTACTATAAGTTTTAGCAGGACAGATATAGTAGTATCAGTTTGACAGGATTGATATAGTAGTAGTAGTTCAACAAGGCTGATACTAATTATTAATTAATAAATAATTTATTTTTCTGGCGCCACCTCACCCATAGACAAGGGCTGCCTTAGTACTATTAGTTTGATAGGACTGATGCGGTAGTATCAGTTTGATAGGACTGATACGACAGTATCAGTCTGACAGGATTGATACAATTATATCAGTACAACAAGGCTGATACAAATTATACATAAATAATTTATTTTCCTGGTACCACCTCATCCGCAGGTAGGGGCTTCCTTTAGTACTATTAGTTTCATAAGATTGATATGGTGGTATCAATTTGACAAAATTGATACATTAGTATCAGTACAATAGGACTGATACTAATTATTAATAAAATAAATAATTTATTTTTCTGGCGCCACCTCACCCGCAGGTAGGGGCTGCCTTTAGTACTATTAGTTTGACAGGACTGATGTTATAGTATCAATTTGACAAGATTGATACATTAGTATCAGTACAACAGGGATGATACTAATTATAAATAAATAATTTATTTTCTTGGCACCACCTCACCCGTAGGTAGGGGTTGCCTTTAATACTATTAATTTGGCAGGATTGATACGCAGTATTAGCTTGATAGAACTGATACCAATAGTATCAGCTTGATAGGATTGATACCAGTAGTATCAAATTGATAGAACTGATACCCGTAGTATCAGCTTGATAGGACTGATACCAGTAGCATCAGCTTGACAAGACTAATAATAATATTTTTTTGTCAATAAATAAATAATAATAATTTATTTTCTGGCACCACGTCACTCGTGGGTGTGGGTTGCCTTTGACGTCCCTTGGTCCTGGGGTCTGGCACCAGTAGGATCAATCCCCACGGAACTTAATATTTTAGTTTGAAGAAAAATCAATAAATTTTGAATTTTCCTAGCGCCACCTCACTCGCAGGCAGGGGATGCCTTCGACGCCGCCCTCTGATCCTGGGGTCTGGGAACAGTACTATCAGTTCCCACATGACTAAATACTTTCTGTCCCCACAAGACTAAATACTTTATTTATGACTAAAAAAAGAATTTTTTTTGCGACTTGTGGGTAAGGCTTCAAAGCCTGCACCGTAGCCATGACGTCAGGGGTAAAAAAACATTTCTTGGGGTAAGGCGTTAAAGCACACATAGGCAAGGCTTGAAAGCTTGTACCATGGCAATAATTGTCTCTTGAGATGAGCACGTGGAGGTAAAGATTGTCTCTTGAGGATGGTCTTCATAGCTCAAATCCTGTGTTGTGTGCATGTACACGTGCATGCATGCGTGTTAGGTGACATATCTTAACTTGTCCTTTCTTGAGCTCGAGCTCTGTTTTGAGCCTCGTCAAAAATCTCGAGCTTCATCACACTCTCAACTCGAAAACCCTCCCGGCTCCAACTTGGAGATCATGTCATTTCACTCAGAATTGAAAATTCGAATTACTCAAGCTTGAAATTAGTTGCTCGAAATGTCATCTTACAATAAAATTGCAACATTCATGGGATATTATCTGTTGATGCATATGTCTTATGTCAATATTTGAAATTGAAATCTTAGAGATCATGAGATGCCTGACCAGTTTATAAGGGGTCATGCCCCATACACTTGCAAAGCTTATCTTGTTAGGGGCTTACACCTTGTATATGTTTGCAATATCCACTTGCTGGGGGCTCACACAACATATTTGCGATATCTAACATGTATTTTCACTGGGCTAACCACCCCGAGATGGTTAATTCACTCATCACATTCGTCATAAGGTAGATCCCTTTCAAAGGTCACGAAGGCGGATTAAAACCCTATGGCCGGATATAAGGTAGACCTGTTTCAAAGGTCGTGAGGCCGGATTAAAACTCTATGGCTGAATATAAGGTAGACCCCTTTCAAATGTCACGAGGCCGGATTAAAATCCTATGGCCGGATATAAGGTAGACCACTTTCAAAGGTCATGTGGCTGGATTAAAACCTTATGGCCGGATATAAGGTAGACCCCTTTCAACGGTCACGAGGTCGAATTAAAACCCTATGGCCGGATATAAGGTAGACCCCTTTCAACGGTCACGAGGCCGGGTTAAAACCCTATGGCCGGATATAAGGTAGACCCCTTTCAAAGGTCACAAGGTCGGATTAAAACCCTATGGCCGGATATAAGGTAGACCACTTTCAAAGGTCGTAAGGCCGGATTAAAACCGTATGGCCGGATATAAGGTAGACCCCCTTCAAAGGTCACGAGGCCGGATTAAAACCCTATGGCTGGATATAAGGTAGACCCCTTTCAAAGGTCGTGAGTCCCCTTTCGAAGGTCGTGAGGTTGGATTAAAACCCTATGACTGGATATAAGGTAGACCCCTTTCAAAGGTCGTGAGGTTGGATTAAAACCCTTTGGCCGGATATAAGGTAGACCTCTTTCAAAGGTCGTGAGTCCCTTTTCAAAGGTCGTGAGGCCGGATTAAAACCCTATGGCCGGATATAAGGTAGACCCCTTACAAAGGTTATGAGGCCGGATTAAAACCCTATGACCAGATATAAGGTAGACCCCTTTCAAAGGTCACGAAGCCGGATTAAAACCCTATGGCCGGATATAAGGTAGACCCCTTTCAAAGGTCGTGAGGCCAAATTAAAATCCTATGGCCGGAAATAAGGTAGACCCCTTTCAAAGGTCACGAGGCCGAATTAAAACCCTATGGCCAGATATAAGGTAGATCCCTTTCAAAGGTCGTGAGGCCAGATTAAAACCCTATGGCCAAATATAAGGTAGGCCCCTTTCAAAGGTCGTGAGGCCGGATTAAAACCCTATGGTCGAATATAAGGTAGACCCCTTTCAAAGGTTGTGAGGCCGGATTAAAATCCTATGGCTAGATATAAGGTAGACCCCTTTCAAAAGTCGCGAAGTAGGGCTAACCCCTCTACCGGATCCCGAGGCAAGGCTAAATCCCTTACCGGATATAGGGGTGACTCCCCTCAAACAGTCGAGTTAGCGACCTAACCCACCCCGAAATGGGCAATTCGTCATCGGGCTTGCCACCCTAAGATGGCCAATTCGTCATTTATTACATTCTTCGGCGGCCTAACCCACCCCGAGATGGGCAATTCGGCAGCGGGCTTGCTACCATAAAATGGAGAACTCGTAATGTTATGTTTCCCACCGGAGTGCGCTCATGCCCTCTTTTCGAGCGTCATGAGCGTAAGGGGCTAATGATGACCTCGGTTTTGTATGCACATACGTGGCACCATATCATTGGTAGCACACATGGCACTCCTTCATTTGTAACACAACATGGTCTTTTTTAGGACCAATTTTTTGGTCTGTGTACACTATTCATGAAAGCCGAGTTACTGTTCGCCCGACACTATTCATGCAAGCCCGGATTACTGTTCACTTGGCACTATTCATGCCAAGCCCGAATTAATGTTCATCCAACACTATTCATGCAAGCCCGAGTTACTTTTCACCCGACACTATTCATGCAAGCCCGGGTTACTGTTCACCTGGCACTATTCATGCAAGCTCGGGTTACTGTTCACCCAACACTATTCATGCAAGCTTGGGTTACTGTTCACTTGACACTATTCATGCAAGCTTGGGTTACTGTTCATATGGCACTATTCATGCAAGCCTGGGTTACTGTTCACCCGACACTATTCATGCAAGCTCGGGTTATTGTTCACCAGCACTATTCACGTCACTGTTTATGACGACCTCCGGGTACACTGTTCATACCGACCCCCCGGTACACTATTCATGTCATTGTTCATGCCAACCCCCGGGTTACTGTTCCCGACACTCATGCCAACTCCGGGTACACTGTTCACGGGCGCTGTTCATGACACATATAATTTATTGGTCAATATCTACTTTCTTACTGATGTGACAGGACAGGGGAAAGCTGACTCCCTTTTTCAGAGAAAAATGGGGGGTCTTGTCACGTCTTTAAGAAGGGCAGACATTGGGACTCGTGAAAAGAAAAAACTGACTTCCTTTTCAGAAGGAGGAGGGAGTCTCGTCAAGTCTTTAAAAGGGGAAAGAGGGCTGACTGGAAAGGAGAGAAGAGACAGACATAAGGAGGTTGGCTAGAGAAGAAGAAGAGACACAGATGGTCTCTGGACCATGGAAAACAGGTAAGAAGCAGGAGATTTCCCTTTGTTCTTTTCTCTCCTCTTATTCTCAGATCTTGTAATATTCTTTACCATGTAAATCTCTATATTTCAATGAGACGGAAAACGCCCAAAAGGGCAACCCATGGCCGTAGGCGCATTGGCCGAACCATATAAATCTTGTCTTCCTTTTCTTTTCTCGCATTTTTGCTTGTTGGATTGATATAGCGTCGTCCGTACGGCCGATTTTTCGGTTTAGGCGAGCGGTTGGAACGCCCAGGACCCAGAAGACCTTATCCACTCCATATTTGGCCGAAATCAAGCGATTATCGACTCAATCGGCCTAAATGTGATTAAATGCCGATTATCTACCATTTTACCGATCACCAGTAATTATTAAAAAAAATGGATAAAATTAAGTTTATTTTAAAATACTTTAAATAACAAAATTAAATTTATTTCGACAAAATATCCAAAATTCAAAAAAATTATTTTTCACCTAAATTTCACCAATGTTTGTCTCTTCAAAATCGTTGAAAAATCCAAAATTTAGAACTATGCTTTTTACGGAAAGTGTGTTTCACGGATGGGATCGTCTGTGATTTAAAACCTTGTGGGTCCCTGTGATATAGAGACAGCCTCGAGTTGGCCCCCACAAGGTGAAAATACCATTTCGTCCCTCGGGTTCCGTCTTGGTGGGCTCAGCCCACCCGGGGCTCTGTACATCACAAGACCCGCAGGGGTTTAAATCACAGAGGATCCGGCCCCATGTTTCACATATCACGACCCATATCAGCGTCCCTACATGTGGCGTGACATAGAGACGTGGGTGGGTCCCTACATGTGGCGTGACATACATAGAGACGTGGGTGGGTCCCTACATGTGGCGTGACATAGAGAGGTGGGGCATTAAAGTAAGATGATTTCACCTGTCATACAGCACAGCACTAGTGCAGAAACCATACCTGGAGATCAAGTGCTCCGACGAAGGGAATGAAGTCAGCTACGTTGAAAGCTCCGACCAACCTCAATAGCTCCTCAATGGTTTCTCTGAACTCAAACCTTTCGTCCCTACAACAACCCAACACCATCCGGCAAGTCACGTCCTGGATAAAAGCTCCAACCTTAGAACTCACGTCCACCACTGCTCGAGCCTCAAGGGAAGCATCATCCCTTAGCGATCGAACCATCAACCCCAGTTCTTCTTTCCTTGTGGGCTTGAACATCTCAATCTTTGAGCTGCTAAGAAGCTCTATAGTGCACAGTTTGCGCATGTTACGCCAGTAAGGACCATACTGAGTGAAAGCCATGCCTTTATCTCCATAAGATATGTACCGGGCAGCCTGGACCTTGGGTCTACTAGCGAAGACCAGGTCATGGGTCTTGAGGAATAACTCGGCAGTTTGAGGGGACGAGACCACCACGGCCGGCACGAGCCCAAGCTGCATGTACATTATGGGCCCGTACTTCTTGGCCAGGCGATGAAGGTCATGGTGAGGGAGGTTGCCCAACATGTGTAGGTTGCCGAGAAGGGGGAGCC
>JAUPMG010032433.1:0-14616 GCA_031762675.1 Pachysandra terminalis | reverse complement strand
TTCTTCTTCTTTTCTTCTTCTTCCTTTCTTTCTCTTTTTCTTCTCTTCTTGATGCTTAGATCCTTTTTCACCGAAAATAGATCTTGTACAGATATTTTAAAATGATTTTTTTATTTTTTTTATTTCACAACTTTTCTGATTTTTTTTTTGTTCCGACCTAATGTTTGGATCGGTCGATCCAACTCGGTATCGGACCGGGACGATCCCCGATCCGATACCGAGTTTAAACACTATGGGCCTAACGGCCCATAAGCCCATCTCTCTTTGGTTTATTTATTTTCCTGTTTATAGTTTGCCCTAACTCTAGTGAATATATAAGTGCTTTCTCTAATTGAGATGAGTACGTTTTGGCGCTACAACATTCCTCAATTCCAATATCCTGCCTTTGATTTCAATTTGGGTGATTTTGTGGTTACTCATGGTAATCCTTTGTATATCGTGCATTTCCAAACCTCTCTTTGTAACATGTTAGAAATAATCGTTAGGTCTTTAGGTGGTTGTTTGTTCTGTAATATGTAGCTTTATTTAAGGAGAGACCCTCAATAAGGAATCTAATCATTGGGATGAGGGCAAAAGCTAATGACATGACAAACTTCGTTAAAGAGTGTAAGAATCATGCATTCATTCACTACATTTAACTGCTCATAGTAAATGTATATCATTATGTTATCCAAAACAACCAATTGCATTAAGTTCTTCTACATGGTTGATATACTCTTGCTTCCAGTTCTTGAATTGACTACTGCAGCACTTTAAGACTCTCTCTCTCTCTCTCTCTCTCTCTCTCTCTCTCTCTCTCTCTCTCTCTCTCTCTATTTATACACACACACACACACACACACACACACACACACACACACACACACATTCCCTTTCTTGATGTTAGTAAGAACTTGTTTTGAAAGGAGACTTACAAGAAGGAGACGAAATCACGAGAGCTTAAGGCCATTACAAATGTATAGTTCCTTCGTTATACCTAGCCATTTTCATTGTAAGAGAATCCAGCATTTAGTTGCCCAATTTTGGAACTCGGGAGAACGAAATGTTCAAAGAGAATGCTGAAACTCGAATGCTTTGAGAATATAAAATTTCCAAGGAGTTTTTTCACCTTTTAGTAAAATATGTAGCATTACTAGAGTTCTTATAAAAATTTAATAGCATTACTGGAATTGCCTTCTATACTACTTATATCAGGGCCTTAAGCAATCTGAAGACCGTGAAGGAGATGACTACTGTGGCCCTTTTGGAGTGACATCCTACAACTGGACCAAATATACATAGATGGTTTTACCATTGCTCTACAAGGAACATCCATCAAAGTTTATTCCATCTCATTCACTTTTATAGTTTTCCAAAAGTGACAATTAAATAGAGGCCTCATTGCTCTTCAGATATCATTGCTCTGTAAGAATCTTACAATTTGATTCGCTTCATCTTAGGTCAATTCAAATCAATAAGAAAATCGATTTATATTTGAATCGTATTATTCATACATTAAATCTTATGATCCATACGATTTAAATGCTTCGACTCAGCAACACTAAAAAAAATGTCAGTTTCCTTTTTAACAAAAAAATCCCTTTTTTTTTTTGTTTAAAAAACTTCTCCTAAGCAAATCCTAAATCTAAGCCCCAAACCTTATTTTTACTAAAATTGCACTATGAATCTTACAATCTACGAGTCAAAGTTACAATTTGATTCTAAATGGCCCCTAATGATTTTTGATTCAATTCACAGTTTGTCAACATTGGTGGCAGGTTTGATGCTTGTTAAACCCAAAATAGGTTGTTAAATCTTGGTTTGGCATAAATTCTGGTCCTACTTGAAATCAAACTAATATCTTATAATTTCAAATTTTGTCATATGGAACTATTGTATTATTCTTGTGGGAATTACTCAATTTCGAAATTGTTGATATCAAAAGGAAATTTCGGAATTCTCAAAAAATTGTCTAAACATAAATCTGAAAAAAAAAATTGCTAATGGTTTAAAGGGATTCTTCAAATGTATAATGGAGTACCATTTGTTAGTTCCAAGATACATGTCATCAGGGGTTGAATTAAGTTTTGGGAAAGAAAGAAGTGCCAAGCAAATATATTTGATATCATTAAGGACATTTACGAGGGAGCTAACTGGTGTTAAGAGTAGTTGGCAGTGAAACTAATAAGTTCACATTGACAATAGGCTTATGAAGGTTTTAAGGAATTTCACGCCAGTAGGGTTATTAATAAAGCGGCAAATTGTACATTCTTAGCCTTAATTCCTAAAGTGAAGGGGGCGGTGAGGACCAAGGATTTTAGGCCTATTAGTCTCACTGCCAGTGTCTACAATATTATTGCTAAAGTCCTAGCTAATAGGCTTAAGGTCATTGGGTCAATGGTGTCGAATAATCAGGGAACTTTTATTCAGGGGAGACAGATTTTGGATAGTATTTTTATCGCCAATGAGTGTATTGGAGAAAAGAAATTAGGGAAGGAGGGTTTGGTTCTTAAAGTGGATTTGGAAAAGGCGTATGACAAGATTGAGTGGGACTTCATTGAGTTAGTTCTTAGATGGAAAGGTTCTCCTGAGCAGTGGTGCAGGTGGAATGGGGGTACATTGGGAATGTTTAGTTATCTTTTTGTCTCAATGGGGGGATTGTGGGTCTTTTTCCGTGTTCCCGTGGTCTTAAGCAGGGAGATCCCCTATCCTCCATACTGTTTACCTTAGTGAGTGATGTGTGAAGCCATTTCTTTAGAAAAGCAGAGAGTATTGGTAGAATTCAGGGTTTTAGATTGGAACGGAAAGGATTTCTATGTCTCATTTGTAGTTTGCTGATGATATAATAATCTTCTTGGAGGCATCGAAGGACTTTGTTTTCTGGACTAAATGTATTCTCAGATGTTTTGAAATGTGTTATGGATTAAAAGTTAACCTGGAGGAGAGTAACTTGCCTGGAATCATTGTGGAGGAGTCATATCTTCAGGAGTGTGTTAGAACTATGGGGTATGGGGTAGGGTCTTAGCCGATGAATTATTTGGGGATGCCTTTGGATGGGAAACACGAGTGTTCAATTTTGGAGTCCAGTTTTAGATAAAATGGAGAATAGGTTGGCTTCTTGGAAGCGTAACTACTTATCGTTTGGGGGTCGTATTACTTTGATTCAGGCTTCCCTTGCTAATTTTCCCACCTTCTATACGTCGATGTTTCAAGCTCCTAAGATGGTTACTAGGAGGATGGAGAAACTCCAGAAAGATTTCCTTTGGGGGGGGGAGGAGAAAAGATCACTTTGTCAAATGGGCCAATGTGTGTAAGAAGGAAAAAAGTGGTCTAAATTTGGGCAATCTAAAAATGCGGAATCAGGCCTTTTTGGGAAAATGGTTGTGGAGATTTTGTTCTAAAAGGGAGGCTTTGCGGCGTATCATCATTGCAAGTAAGTATGATTCTCACGTCAATTGTTGGGATGCTAACCCCAAGGCTTGCATCAACTCGGCTAGTGCTTGGAAAGGTATTACAACTTTATTTCATGTTTTCTTTAGTAAAGTCAGATTTTCAGTGGGTTTTGGTTTGTCTATTCGATTTTGGTCTGACCTATGGTGAAGGGAGTCTACTTTGGCTTCGTGGTTTCCTAGAGTCTTTCGCATTTCTATTGTTCAAGATTCGATGATTGTTGAGGTTCTGAGTTGGTCTCTGTCTGGACTCACTTGGAACCTCCCTCTTCGCCGTATTCTGAGGACGACGAATGTGGAGAAGTTAGCAAGTCTTTTTGATCTCCTTTGTAATACCGTCATTGTTGAGTCATCTCCAGATTCTCGAGTTTGTTGTCCTGTCCCTTGTGGGAAATTTTCTTGTGAATCTTGTCTTCATGTTCTCCAGGTGGCTAGAAATGATCCAATCCCAAATTTTTCCACTTCTCGTCTATGAGGTTCTAAAGTTCCACCTAAAGTTAGATCTTTTGTGTGGACTGTTCTTCTGAATCGGATCAATACTACAGATAATCTACAAAAGAGAAGAAAGTATCTGGCTTTATCACCACAGGTTTGCGTAACGTGCTTGAAAGACGGAGAATCAGTGGATCACTTATTACTTTCATGTGAGTATGCAATGAAGATTTGGGGGTTTTTTGCTCGGCTTATTGGAGTGGAATGGGTTCCACCGAGGTTTGTGAGAGAATTGTTAGAGTAGTGGTGCTTCCATCTCTAGGGAAGAAGGGCTGGATGTTGTACATAGTTCTTTTCTTCTCCATCCCTTGGGAGATTTGGGGTGACCGAAACAAAATAATCTTTGAGAGTTCATGGAGAAGTTCCAATTCTCTCACAGATATTATTATGGGGTCTATGACTTCATGGACTGAGGTGCTCCCAGAATTTAAGGATGTCTCTACCTCGGATATTATCAGATGTTGGGAGGTTGTCTCTGTGATGTAGTGTTTTGTAGGGGGTGGTGGTGATGTTTTTTAGCCTTTTGTTGGCTCCCCTATGTTTTGTTTTGTTCTCTTCTGTTTTTTTGGGTGCTTGGGAGGATCGGTGGTTCCCTGGCTTGGGGAATCTGATCTATTTGCCCTTTGTTGTACTTTCTCTCTCCCTTTTATATTATATTCTCTTCATTATTGATCCCAAAAAAAAAAAAAAATAGGCTTACATCTTGGCTCGTCTATGAGTATCTTTTTACATTGATTATAGATGAATTGACAACTCATATTCAAGAGGAGGCTTTGTGTATCTTATTTGCAAATGATCTAATATTGGTGGACCAAACTAAAGTAGTATGTGCAAAAGTGAAAGGATGGAGGGATGTCTTGGAATCAGAAGGTTTCAAAATAAGGCAAGACATTATATGGAATGTAACTATAATACATATGGAAATGGAGGTGTAGCAATGGTAAGATTTGAGAATTGGTAGTTTGTGAAAAATAATCACTTCTGTTATTTTGGATCAATTATCTATGGAGGAGGAGATTATTTTTGGATCAATTATGTGTGTGTGTGTGTGTGTATACAGTAGTATAGGAGTAGCCTTAGTTAAAGAAAAACTTAGGGAGGCACCTGTGAAAAGGTGAGAGATGATGTTGAAGGATCTAAAGTGCTAAAGATAGGCTGAAAGGATGTGGATGGGGTCAGTCAGAAATGATATAAAGACGCATAATGTGAATAAAAATATGCTTTTTTAATAGATTGGAATGGCAGAATGAGGATTGTTGTTACCGGCCCCAACTAGTTGGATAAGCCATTTTGTTGATGTTGATGCTTCTGCTAGTTTCTCTTTCTATATGGATTTTCAATGTGGATAAAGTTCTCTTTTCCTTTGTTTTGAGTTAAAGATATAGCATAGCACTTCACTAACTTGCATGGTCTGTAACAACTTTTGCAGGATGTTGGATTTCGTAGGGGGAGGCCATTGTATTTGAATGAGGAACGCTATGCTGCTCTAGCCCATATGGTAAGTATAGTATCCTTCCCTTACCTTGTTTCTTATCTGTTTCTCTCTATTTTGGAAGACTATAAATACTTGGCCATTCAAGTTTCACATAAAAAAAATTGCAGTATTTTCAATCAAATTTAATTCAAGATGTGAAACCCTGTATGGTAGGTGGCTTCTCATGGCCTTGATCGAAGTTCTGAAGTTCTTCGTCAAACAAACATTGATTCACTCTTCATGGTTTAGAGAAGAAGCTATATTTCATGCTTTTTATGAAGGTCAATGTTAAACTTTCAGCATTACTGTTACATTGTGATTGTTAACTCATATTTGGCCAAATTTGTCATTTAAGCAATATGCTTAATCTCTATTAGATTCTGACCAGCTAATCTAAATATCAGATAACATATAAAAGCTCAAAGGAAAATGGATCTTGAATTCCAAAAGTGTAAACTTCTTATAATATTTAAGTTGTGGCTCAGACACAAGGATCCTGGATTTGGGTTTGAAGTGGTGCAATCAAGATTCAGTTCTTAAAGGTTAGTATGGTAACAGTGAATCTTGTGGTTTTCTTGCTTATCTTATTGTTCTAGTGTTAGTTGTTTTCTAACGAGTTGATCTCTGATAATTATTGTTGAATATTGTTCTAAATCTCATTGGGTCTTTGAAGACTTCATTTGAATTTTTGACCATTGTCAGTTTCTTGAAAATTTTGGGTATCCTGGATTGAGAAAAACTTTCTTGGTATTCATGTATGGGTTCTTTTATTATGGTTTTTCCAAAGCTCAATACATTTATAGTAAACCAGCATATCCCAGATTCTGATTAGATTGTGGCTTTTTGAGCCATGGCAATGGCGCCATGTTGGTATGTCTCTTACTCAAGCAGCTACTCATGTAGTAGACATCTTTGTCTTCCATTTTTTGCAGAGCATTTCTTGTTCTGTCGTTTATTGATCATTTTGCATTTTTTCCATACCATGTCATAGCTCTTGCCCTGTCTAATGGGTATATATTACTCTGATGCTGATGAAAATTGTTTTCAGGTTCTCAGCAGGAGGGCTGTCTAGATTCATTACATTCAGGTCTGAACCCATATAGTTCATGCCAGTCTTTGGGTTTCTCCTATAGGTGTTTATGTGACTCAATCTCAGCGTTCAGGCAGGAAAAGTAAAAGAAATTGCATTTTCATGGGCTTTCCCTTTAATGCCTACATAATGAGCTCAGTCTTCTAACAGCATAAGGAAAGAAGGTAGAAGTGTTTACATTTGTTCAAGGGAGTACACCTCTATGCTTTTCATTGTTGTCCATGGAGGAAGAGTTTTATGTTCCAGAGTGAACTAATTTGCACCTGCACGAAGTCGTCCAAGCAATAGTAGCAAAACTTCACAATGAGTTCAAATTATAAGAAAAGAATTTACTTGTTCAATTATATTAAGTTGTACATTAATTATTGTGCAGGTAAATAATTAAAAAAAATGGAGAAGTGGTCATTATTTTACCGGCTGATATTTCATGAGTTTAGTGGTGGTTACTAATATAATACAGAATTTCAGGGTACATTCCTTTCTGGAGTAACTGGAGGATGATGGAACTGTAAAAGATCTTGCAACAGAGCCCTTGTTAATTACTGAACAGAATGCACATGCAAGGTTAGGGTTTCATGTATTGAAGCTCGAATAAAATTTCAATACATAATCAATTGGTTTTTGTCTCTCTTTTCTTGTGCCCCAACACATTCTGTGGCCTTGAACTACTGGTCTATGATAGCTCACTGTTAGAATTTCATCTCCAATATTCTTTTTTTTCCCCTTCCACTTTTATTATGCCATCTGGAAATGATGGGAAATTTACTCCAGTTTGCATGGATATGACTTTTTCTGTTTAATGTTTATTCCGTTACTCTAGTCTGCATGATACTCTTCATTCTTATTTTTGTGTTTCCACTTTGCTCATCTTCGTACATATCTTGTTTCTGTGGATTGGCGGCAGTTCATTGCTCCGCCTGTGTTTGAGATTGGATTCCAATCCGAGGCTGATTGTCTCTAGCGACTTTCATTTTACTCTTGCTCCTGGGTTTACAGCTTAGTTTGTCCTGTGTAAAGAATTCGAACTCGAACTCCACCTTGTGTTCAGGCACTCTTTGTTCATGAAACATGAAACCGCTGGTGCGAACTTAGTTGTGTAAATAAAGCTCTTCGGCTTCCAACGACAGGTCGTTTGCCACAATTTTTTTTTCTGTTTTTTGTGGGAAAGCATGGACTTAGTTGGTATACTTGCCTCGCGGCATTGACCAATTCTAGTTATAATGTGCACAAGGAAACATTTGGGAAATCTTCCTTTTTATTCATGCTTATACCCTATACATTTAACGTATTTAGGGATAGCAATGGAGTAGTTAAACAGGTAATCCAACCGTCTTGCCTTACCCAACTGGAGCTGATTTGGTAATTCCAAAATTCAGGTTTAGATTTGACCTATCCCAACTTTAAGCTGCAGGTTCTCATTCAAGCACAGGTTAACCAAATATATGCTAAAATATAATCTGTCCCGACCCATCTTGTCGGGTTAGGAGCAGATCCTATAGGGTCAGGTTGGTGTTTGTCACAACCTGTTCTCTTGCCATTCCTAAACCTACTCGAAATTCTTGGTCGATATTTTTCTTTTTAATTTATCATTCTGGTTATAAAAACTATGAAAAGGTTTTTACCGACAATGCAGCGAATCAGATTATATTTTATCATATATCTATAACTATTAAGGGAAAGTGCGTATTGTAAAGCGTGTCAGAATTTTTTCGATTTTTCAGAACAGAACAATTTATGATAAAGAAGTTAATATAATTAGAGATAATATTATCTTTTGATTTAATGAAAGAGAGATTAAGTTTTCAAAATAACCGTTCTACCGTTGGTGCAAAAACATCTTTTAGATGCTTTTGTTGAACTAATGAATGAATAATATATAATCACAACTATAAAAATAACTTAAAATGCACAACGGAATTATCTTACTAATTTACTATCTTTATAATAAGTAAACAATAAATAATATATAACACATCTTATTAACAGAGGTCCTTCAAGTTATAGCCCGAAAGCCAAACATTCGTTCTTCAATGTTGAGGCCCAGACGGGTCCCTTTAGTGATTACCCAGAATCAAACCTGCTAATCAGTTCCGGGTTAAGCCGGGTACCTTTCAACCCCCCAGTGTGATCCAATATTTAGGACAAAGGCAAGTTCAGGGGGAAAAGCAAGAAAAAAAAATGAGAGAAATGAATTTGTAAAAGTAAAAAATTCCTTTTCTAAGGGAGTGCTTCTGTACAATTAAACCTCAACAATATCACTGTTTCAGAATGAACGTGGGACCTGTGATCCTTATTTCTACAAATTGAGAACACAACATCTGTAATCCTAAACTTGGGAGCACAAAAATGCAAGAAAAATCATTCTAATATGTGCCCGATTAGAAGAAGCTGATGATAATGCATATTTATGTGCATATCATCGCTCTTCCAGGGCAGTGATGATGCCAGTTTATGCTTGTCCGATTGGTTCTTCATGGATTAAGCCTCCTCTCTCTATTGGAGGGTTAGTTGCAATTCTGGTTGAACATCTTCCAGCCAACTTCTACGGTACTCCAACCGTCATTCACTGAACAAAAAACAAAGAATGCAGATCAGGAACACATACAAGCATCCGTAAAGTTGTTAAACTGCAAAGAGAAAGAACTAGCATAGCGTCAAGTAATGGGACATGCTTGGAGTGATCTCACAATTGCTACTGCGAGCACACCCTTGTGTGGCTTCCATTTCTGAACAATGTGAACATTAATGATGCAATAGGCAGACTTTCTTATTTGCTCAAGTGTTGATTGTTACTTGAAGACTAAGATGCAGAAAGGCGAAGTAAACTACACATATAAACAACAATGTGGGACTGTTCTTAAGTGATCTATCATCAGCATTATATTTTTATGCATTTAGATCTATTGATCTTCAAATCCTTGGTAGTATTTTTTTTTTTTTTTTGATAATTGATGAATTTTATAAAGTAGAAAGAAGGGAAATTACAACCATAGCTAAGGAGAGGCCTTTAAGCGATGGCAAAATATAAGTAAAGTAAAAAGATACATCAAGACGAAACCATACACAAAAACCACATCATGTCCACACACACCCACACTCCATCACAACGAACATCAGTCTAAAGGTCCGGGATCCCTTCGAACATGTTGCTCCTCTCTCTCCCCCCCCTAGTTAAGGACTCCGCCACCTGATTGGCCTCTCTCGACACTGTATGGAATAAGATATTTCAATCCCTACACAGAGACCGAGCCACGCAAACAAGGTGGATACATCTCCAATCACACAACTCTTGCCACAGCATCCAAGCCGTAATAGAGGACGACGAACCTTCCACGATCAGATCATTGTAACCCTGAGCACTAGCATATCTCAAACTGGCCACTAAAGCCACCAATCCAACTCTTCCACCCCCCTGGGACCAAAGTATGCAAACATAGTAGTACCCCCCCACTATCACAAAATATACCACCAACACACGAAGGACCCGGTTAGTCCAAAGACATACCACAAAAGTTGAGCTTAACCCAACCAGAACCCGGGGGATACCAAGCTAAAACCAAAGGAGTGCAGCAACCACTCACTGAAATCAAGAACCACTCCCTCATGATATCTGCAGCAGACAAACCATCAAATTGGCTCCTCACAGATGCCCAAGAGGCCACAGACGCCATGATCCCCTCTAACACCCCCAAAGTCGAAGAAGAGATATCCTGGAAAATTCTCAGGTTACGCTCTCTCCAAATATGCCAGAGCGCAGCCTGAAATACCAGTCTACACAAAATGTCACCCCTCTCGGCAAGGCCTGGAAAACTCCACTGATCCATCATCTGGCAAATACCACCTGGCGACACTCATGACCTCCCGATCCTCACGAAGAAACTCCAGATCTCAGAAGCCATATGACAATGTAAAAACAAGTGATCAACAAACTCCACCTCCACTTTGCATAAGAAGCACAGATGTGGAGAAAATGCCATATACCTCCTCCTTCTCTGGAGCATGTCCATGGTGTTTATATGGTATAGCAATGCAGACCAAACAAACGCCCCGACTCTAAGTGGAATAGGAGGAGACCAAACAGAACGGGTAGCAAAAGAAATAGGAAGCCCAACCTTGTTGATCCTAAACTGATCGAAGAAAGAGCGACAAGAAATAGGAAGCCCAACTCTGTTGACCCTAAACTGATCGAAGAAAGAGCGACAAGAAATAGGAAGCCCAACTCTGGAATCTGGACTCCAAATCCTCCTATCCGACCAATCTTGACATAGAAATACATCCCCAACCACCTCCAACAAAGCAACCATCTCCCCCATCTCTACATCCTTGATGTTCCTACGGAGGGGAAGATTCCAAATAAGACCCGAACCGGACCAAGAAAGAACCTCACATACTAAGGAATTCTTAGACTGAACCAATCTAAAAATCCTGGGGAAATGAAGAAACAAAGGCTCATTCCCAATCCACAAATCGTACCAAAACGAAACTAACGACCCACTCCCTACCAAAAACCGAACCTTAGACAAGAAGAGGGGAGCAAGAGACAAAATAGCTTTCTAGGGGATCGCCGCAAGGATCCTAGCGTGAAGATTAACATCCCAACCGTTCTCATGAATCCCGTACTTACTAACAATCACCTTGCACCACAGATTGTCGCGCTCCTCGTTGAACCACCAAAGCTACTTACCCAAAAGAGCTACATTCCGGTCTAGAGTTTTACCCAAGTTCAACCCGCCACTGTACCTGTCCTTGCAAACTATATCCCATTTAACTAGATGGTCCTTACACTGGCTGTTTCCCTCCCACAAAAAGGTCCGTTGTAACTTCTCGATATGAGAAACCACCACTTGAGGTACCCTAAACATATAGTACCCGGAAGTTGGCCATAGCCGCTAGGATAAGAGTAATTCTACCCCCCAATGACAGATAGTTCCTTTTCCAGACAGATAGACGTTTTTCAATCCGCTCCAAAACTAGATCCCAAAAGGCCAGGGATTTGGGATTACTCCTTAAGGGCATTCCCAAATAAGACAAAGGCAACGACCCCTCCTTACACCCAAAAGCCTCAACACACTCCTCAAGAATATCACCCCTAACATGAATGCTAGTTATCGTTGTTTTATCCATATTCACCTTCATCCCTGACACCATCTCAAAGACTCTAAGGATGCTCTTCAACCACCTGACCTGATCTACCTCGGCCTCGAGAGATATAATCATATATCATCCACAAACTGAAAGTGAGAGACCGCAACCTCATCCCTACCCACCCGAAAGCCTCTAACCATCCCCCTCAGCTCCGCCTCCCCCATGAACCAACTAAAAACCTCCCCCACTAAAGTAAAAAGGAAATGGGAAAGGGGGTCTCCCTGCCTAATGCCTCTAGAAGAGGGAATAAAACCATGGACAGACCCGTTAACCAAAAGGAGAAACACACATTTTTAAGGCACCCAGCTATCCAACTCCTCCATCTATCCCCAAAACCTTTCCATACCATAATCTGATCCAAAAAATCCCATTCCACTCGAGTATAGGCTTTTTCTAGATCTAACTTGATAACTAGCCCCGAGTTCCTTATTCTAGATCTCTCCTCCACACACTCAATAGCCACCATTATACTATCGATAATTTGCCTCCCATTGATAAAGGCGCTTTGGTTTTGAGAAACTAATGGATCCAACACCACCCTAAGCTTGACAGAGAGAACTTTGGCAATGATTTTATACAGGCTTGTAGTCAGACTAATGGGTCTAAAATCCTTAATTTCCAATGCCCCCATCTTTTTTAGGAATCAACACCAAGAAAGTGGCATTGGTGGCCTTATGAATAACCCACTATTAAAGAATTCGTTGAAAACTTTCATCAAGTCATCCTTCACCACCTCCCAATTATTCTGGAAGAAGCTAATTGTGAACCCATCTGGCCCGGGAGCCTTATCCCTAGCCAACTCCCACACTGCTGACTTAACTTCTACCTCCTCAAAGCCCTTTTCAAGCCACTGGCTACAACTCTCCTCCAACTTCCCCTCACTATTACTTGTGAGCTTAAAATCAAACATTTTCTCTGACCTATACAACCTCGAATAATAATCTAACAGAAGACAAATGGTATCCTCCTCTAATTCTACCCACCCATCCCCCACCTTGAGCCTAACCAAATCATTCTTTTTCCTTCTCCCATTGGCCATCTTATGGAAAATATTTGTGTTCCCATCCCCTTCCTTTAACCATTTCACTCTAGATTTCTGTCTCCAGCTGATCTCTTCCATCCTCAAGACCCCTTCCAATGACTCTTTAATCTGGATCCTCTCCACCACCTCCTCTGACCTCAAATCTCTCATCCCCTCAAATTGATCAATTTCCACCAACCTAACCGTAAGATTCTTCTTTTTTAGATTGATATCATCAAAAACCTCTTTGTTCCAAGTCTTACTCTTCCCCATCAAACTTCTTAAACCTCTTATAAATTTAAAACCAGCCCAACCATGATTAGCCCCGATACACTCATCCCACCAAGATCGAATAGAATCCTTAAAGTTCAGGTGAGACAACTACATATTTTCAAATCTAAAGGGGGAGGAGCCCCTAAACCCCTGGGTAGTATTAATCTCAATAGGCTAATGATCCGAGGTAGTTCTAGCTAGAAGTCACTGCTTTGTATTCGGAAAATGATCATCCCACATGACAGAGACCAAAAATCTATCCAATCTACAACAAACAGGTGGAATATGGCCATTAGACCATGTAAAGTTACCCCCGATTAGGGGGTAATCCACTAATCACAAACCCTAATAACCGCCGAAAAGTTTCTCATACTTCTAGTAACTGTAGTCACCCCACCACTCTTCTCACTGGAAAACCAAGTCACATTGAAGTCACCAACCAAGCACCACGCCTCGCCAAAAAGTTCTCTAAGGTTCTTGATTTCCTCCCAAAACCCCAACCTATCCCTAACAAGATTGTGGCCATACACCGCTGTAAGCACCCACTCAAAATCATCCTCCACACTTTTAAACTTGATGGACAAAGAATAACGACCCCTAGACCAAGGAATGCAATGTCGCCCAATTTCGAAGGGGGCGACACGACATATTGCCTATATGTCGCTTTGGGGCGACTTGAGCGACATCGGCGACATATCGTCCATGTCGCTTAAGTCGCCACCAAATCCTCATGTCTCGGCAACATGTCTGGCGACATGGGCGACATGTCACCTATGTCGCCCGACATGTCACTCACTTAAGGGAAAAATTGTAAAATAGGTGACATGTCGCCTACTCGATTTCCCTAAAAAAATACTCGATTTCCCCCAAAAATAGTAGAAAACCATATTACTAAAACTTAATAGTTTATGTGCTGAAATTTACTTTGATTCATTTCTGAAATTATTTAATCAGTGTAATTAATATTAAAAAAAATATAAAAATGATTAAAAAAATACAGAAAAATATAGGAAAAATTGTAGAACATAAAATAATTGGATTGTTGAAAGTCTTGAATTCTTATGACTTTCTTATGTTGTTATTTGTTATAGGTTCATCTGAGATGGCATCGATTGGGAGGAGCCAGAGATAGGATGTCAGCATGAGACCATGTATGAGAATAATAAAAACAAATCACAATGCAACTACTGTGGGCATATGTTGAAGAGTGGTGGGGTTTCGAGGTTGAAACAACACTTGGCACACAGTTACAAGAATGTAGCCAACTGTCCAAAGGTGCCTCCAGAGGTGAAGCAAATGATGGTAGATCATTTATTGATTGGAGGCACATTAAGGAAAGATTAGAAGGAACAAAAGGAGAGTAACAAAAGAAAATTGAAGCGGCGACCCAGTCTACTAGTGGATGAGTCTGACGACGACGACGACGACGATGATGATGATGATTGGGACGATGACGACACTCCCTATCCACCTGATGTCACTAGTGAGCGTGAACGAATACAATTTTGCGCTGTATACCGGGCATCCATGCAGGCTCAGTATGAGAGGGAAGAGGAGCTTAAACAGCGGGCTTATAGGGCAGGACCGTCAGGGGGTTGTGCCATCAGAGGCTAGATCATCAGGGGTTGGGGCATCGGGGTCTGAGCCGTCAGGGCCAGGAGAGGGTACTGCATCTAGAGTACGATTAGCACCG